>JAIVFH010000112.1:0-104021 GCA_025765595.1 Obelidium mucronatum | reverse complement strand
CACCGCTCTGTACACCTTTATAGAACCCCGCATATCGCGACAACTTTTCAGAATCATTCGAAAGAGCTCCAATAAGCCAATACGAATACGTTTGGAAAAAGCATCGTACCCCGTAGCTCACATACAAGATAAGGCCCAATCCATTCCAGCGGCTGCTTCACGAAATCTCCTTCATGAAGAGTTCTAGTGTTCCAAGAATATTGGAACACAGCGCCGACCCCCCATACAAGCAAAGTCGAAGAAGAAAGGATGATGGCGCCCATCCATGCGCGTTTGATGCGATTCTGTCGCGGGTTGTCGAGAAACATGTTCCCCAGAATCCAGGAGCCTGCCATTTGGGATGTCCAGTAGAAAATATTGTTGAAGGCACATGTTCGCGTGTCAAAATAGGCTTGTACATTGCCGAATTGGTAAGTGTAGAACCAGTTGGATGAAAGACATGGGACAAACTATAAGAAGTATTGGTAACAAAGAAATGAATCATCATCTACTCACAAGAACTATCATTGCCGGATCTATAAAGAGCCTCAAGATGCCCACAAACTCTCTCGAAACATTGGTTGGTGGTGTCTGAACTTGAGAATGATCCTCCCGAATAACCCGCGACGGCGACACAATCAACAAGGCAGCCGCCGACCCACACGCCATCAATCCAATAAAGATAATATACAAGCTGTTACTAGCCGGATTGGTTTCAGAATTATACGATTCCCCCAACGCAATCACAGACCCCAAGACAGTACCCAAATTAAAAATAACCCAAAACTTTGCAAAATAAGTTCCCTTTTGAGATTCAGTTGGGTACGTCATTACGATTTGCCCCTGTGCTGCCCACAACATGCCTGCACCTATTCCCAAAACACCACCCGCAGCAACTGCAAATGCACCCGTGGCTTCTGGAACGAGAACAGCAGTCTTTGGGATGATGAAAGTGCCAGTGGCGTTGGAGATTGTGACGACGGTTTCAACAGTGTATTGAGTTAAATGGATCACGTATTGCGATGCCGCGTATATTGCATACGTGGATCCACCAACAACGAGGAGAACGCGAGGACCAAGCAAGTTATTTAAACCGCCAGCAATTAACCCCATGAGCGCGAAGCAGGCCTAAAGGGCTGCATTTTGCTGGTACTTGAGGTTGGCTTGGGTGAGATTATCCGTGCTTAACGAGTTCAAAGCGTTGAACATGCCGGGACAGAGAAAGCATACCAGTGCTACTACGTAAACTTGCGTTTGTGCGTTATTGATGGTTTCCAGAAACCCTTTTGTATTTAGGTTCATCTTTGCTTTACGGATGTATGAGGAGACTAGGATGGAGGAACCAAAACAAAAAGAACAGAAATGAGGTGTAGGTTTTGATTATTTTTTTTTGAGGGATTCCGATCGGAGATCGCGCAGCAGCAAAGTTTTTTTGGTGTCTTTGTTTCCAATTAACTGCTAACAAATGACTCATTAGAAATTCCTGCAGTTAATTCCAGCCTTCAGTAATCCCCATTACAACCAAGCATCACGGTTTCAGCAGAACTAGCAAAATGCGCTTGTGTGTTTGCAGATTCAGACGTTTCTCTGGGACTTCAGCTCGTCAGTCAGCAAAAAAAGTTAAGTCAACTAAACAGAGAAATTACAAAATATCTGGGAACAGACAAATTACAAAATACATATAACACTTTATTTTCCAACTTATACCCCCCGCAATTTAGTGAGCCTTGATGGAGCTTCCATGTTCTGGGTTCTCATCAGTAGTATCCTTCACAAAAGTCTTTGTAAAGAGAGCAAAGAAAATAAGAGAAACAGCACATGGAATAACCATGACCCAGAACTGAGCAGTAGAAGTCAAAGCCTTGTCCTTTGTGAAAACGAAACCGTTCAAAGCCCAAGAAAGACCACCGGCAGCGGATTGAGTACCCTTGTAGAAACCAGCGTAACGAGACAAGGTCTCAGAGTCGTTGGAAATGGCACCGATCAGGTAGTTGGTGAAGACTTGGAAGAAGGCGTCGTAGAGACCGTAACAAATGTACAAAATGAAGGGTCCAATGAAACGGCCAAAGTCGGTACCGGCATCAATCTTGACAAAGTCCTTGGCAGAGGCAACGTATTCGAAAGCAGCACCACCTCCAAAGAAGGCAATAGTGGTACCAACCATCAAGTAAACACCGGTCCAGGCACGAGCGGTACGTGTGTACTTGGTGTTGTCCAAGAACATGTTTCCGAGAACCCAGGCACCAGCGGCTTGTCCGAGCCAGTAAAAGATGGCCTTGAGACCGTTGGTACGACCAGAAAAGTATCCACCGAATGGTCCGAATTGGTAAGTGTAGAACCAGTTGGAGGACATGCATGGAATCAAGATGGTCAACATGGCTGGGTTTCCAAAGAGCTTGAGGATTTCAACAAACTCACGGAGGACATTGGTTGGTGGGGTTTCGACTTGGGTTTGGTCTTCACGAATAATGGTACCAGGTGGTTGAATAAGGAAGGCGACAACGGATCCACAGGCCATGAGAATGATAAAGATCAAGTACATGGCATCGTTCATGGCGTAACCTTCTGGACCAGCACCCCATGAGAGAATTGTTCCGATAGTGTTACCGAGCACGGCTCCCAAGTTGAAAATAACCCAGAAGGTGGCGAAGAAAGTTCCCTTTTGGGATTCAGTTGGGTAGGTCAAACAGATCTGACCTTGGGCGGCCCAGAGCATACCGGCACAGAGACCAATGTAAGCACCAGAGAAGATGGAGAAAGTGTTGGCGGCATCAGTGATTGGGTCTTTTCCACTTGGACCCTGAACCTTGAAAATGTTGTATTGGGCAGCGGCATAGATTGCGTAACCAGTACCACCAATCGCTGCAAGAATACGTGGACCGAGAATGTTGTTAAGACCACCCGCAAGCAGACCCATGATGGCGAAACAGAAGTACAAGGCTGCGTTCTGTTTGTCCTTGACTTCTTGAGCGTCCGGACCGGCTGTCGGCAAGGAGTTCAAAGCATTGAACATTCCCGGACACAGGAAACACACGAAAGAAATAACGTAGACTTGAGTACGGGCCTGGTTGAGAGTATCAAAGAAACCCATATTTTGTTTGTTTTTTGTTCTTATTTTAGATGAAAAGGGACAACTGCAAACTTTATAGTCATTTTGGGTGGCACAGTGAAACAAACGTAAATTATTTTAGGAGGCGTTGATAAAATTCTGCTCTCGACTTTGTTTCAAGTTCGAGCAATCTTTTCTTATCAGTCAACATGTGTCGCGATTGTACTATGTTTGTGCGTCTCAGTGTCCCGCTTCAAGTTTGTAGGCATAATCAGAAGTATTCTGTCTTAAACTGAACCGTCGTCACTATGGATTCATTCAGTAGAATTGGTATAGCGTCAGTGTGTTTCAGAGTGCCACTGCAAAAAAGGTAGTACCGCAAATTTCTTGGCTTGTCGAAAAGCGAACCGTCTTTTAATTATCAAATAATTAATAATTAAATGAATTAAAAATACCGATACTTATTTATTTCAGATTTCGTTATATAAACATGCAGCGGCCAATAAAATAAGAGTGTTGTTTTTTTTTGTACCCCCCACAAACCCAAAAATAGATTATTTAGTGCGCAGACACAAACTTACTGGAAGAACCCAACTCAGTGTTGCCAGATTCATCCGTTGTATCCTTCACAAACAACTTTGTGTATAATGCAAAGAAGATAACAGAGACAAGACATGGTGTAACCATGATCCAGAACTGGGCACGAGAAGTAAGTTTGTTTCCCTTGTCGGCTGTGAATACGAAACCGTTCAGAGCCCAAGAGAGACCACCAGCAGCGGATTGAGTTCCCTTGTAGAATCCAGCGTATCGAGAGAGCGTCTCAGAGTCGTTGGAAATGGCTCCGATAAGGTAGTTGGTGAACACCTGGAAGAATGCGTCGTAAAGACCGTAGCAGATGTAGAGAAGGAATGGCCCAAAGAAAGCTCCAAAGTTGTCACCGGCATCAATCTTGGAGAAGTCGCTTGAGGAAGCGCGGTACTCGAAAGCAGCACCACCAGCAAAGAAGGCCAAAGTAGTTCCCGCCATCAAATAAACTCCAGTCCAAGCACGAGTGGTACGTGGATATTTGGTGTTGTCCAGGAACATGTTTCCGAGAACCCAGGCACCAGCGGCTTGAGCCAACCAGTAGAAGATAGCCTTAAGTCCAGAGGTACGGCCTGAGAAATAGTCACCGAATGGACCAAACTGGTAAGTGTAGAACCAGTTGGAGGACATGCATGGAATCAGAATAGTCAACATGGCTGGGTTTCCAAAAAGCTTGAGGATTTCAACAAACTCGCGAAGAACGTTGGTTGGTGGAGTTTCGACTTGAGTCTGGTCTTCACGAATAATAGTTCCCGGTGGTTGAATGAGCATCGCAACGATTGAACCACAAGCCATAAGAACAATAAAGATCAAATACATCGCGTCGTTCATGGCGTAACCACCTGGACCAGCACCCCAGGAAAGAGCAGTACCAATAGTGTTACCGAGCACGGCTCCCAAGTTGAAGATAACCCAAAAGGTGGCGAAGAAAGTTCCCTTTTGGGATTCAGTTGGGTAGGTCAAACAGATTTGACCTTGAGCGGCCCAGAGCATACCGGCACAAAGACCAATGTAAGCACCAGAGAAGATGGAGAAAGTGTTCGCAGAGTCAGGAATGGGAGCGTTTCCATCGCCGTTCTGGGCTTTAAAGACATTGTACTGAGCAGCCGCGTAAATAGCGTATCCAGTTCCTCCAATAGCAGCAAGGATACGAGGACCGAGAATGTTGTTAAGTCCACCAGCAAGAAGACCCATAATAGCGAAACAAAGGTACAAGGCAGCGTTCTGCTTATCCTTGACTTCTTGGGCTGAAGGTCCAGATGTTGGAAGCGAGTTCAACGCATTGAACATTCCTGGACACAGGAAACACACGAAGGAGATGACGTAGACTTGAGTTCTGGCTTGATTCAGAGTATCAAAGAAGCCCATGTTGTAGCGATTGTTTTTGAAGTTGATGGCTTTTCCTAAAAAGAGACACCATTATTTTATATTGATCCAGGGTGGCACTTTTTGGTCATTATAAAGCGTCTTGTATAGACACAACGTTACTCATTTCACCACGGTAATGGGTGGCACTAGACCCCCTCCCGCTTGTTTTTTGGTCTTTTTTTCGCTTGTTTGCCGATTTCCATAATTGCATTTTATGGATGGCTTTTTTATTGCCATTGTGTTGCTTTTGGTTTGTCACGGAAAGCCATATAGTGGTATTGAACACAAAAGAGCTGACTAAATAGCAATACAATGCTTCTGTTGATTTGCTTAACTTGGCGATTCTCAAAAGCAGTTGCCGGTGCATCGATTTGGAAATTAACCAAAGCCAACGGTCGAAACTTTCAGATTATCAGAAGTGGCAGTTACTGAATATTCTCACCAAGAACGTCAATTGATTAAATAGTTCTTACAAAAAAATACAACTGATCGCACTGAATCATGAAGTGTCGAAAGCGTACCAAACTGGCCGATATACCAGCTGTACTGAAACCTGCAGTGAGCGGATAAGCAACAGCGGAACTAATCCAGGGCGGCCGTACTGGAGCTGTCCAACCCACAACTTTTCCCACTGGACTGGTGGCCCTGCCACACCCAATCACAACCATCAATGCCGATCAGAGATCATCCAGTGTCTCCTTCGACCCGCTATACACCTTATCCAACAGCAATGCTAGTCAAAAGAGCAGAGACTGCGAACGGTAGCACAGAAGAGTGAATCAGCGCTCGAACAACACCATTACGTTATCAAACAACTTCAAAAAAAAAAGGGAATAATATGATTCTTAAACGGCAGGCAAAGTGTTGTTGAACTACATCTTTTTCCCTAACCGATACACTACAGCAACATGAAACAAGACAACAGCCACAAACGATAACCCACACCCCACAATCATGACATAAAACGAGACCCCAAACCCTCCAAAAACCTTATTCGGAAGGTTCGCCTGCATTCCAACGTTCTTGGCAACCTCCCACTGTTGACTGTTTATGGAAAAGCCAGATTTCAAGCTGCTGCCGTTGGTGTTCAGGGCAACCGTCTCGTCAGCTTGCTTGGTAAACAAGTAAAACGTAATCACGGAAAAGAGTTGACTGAGAAACGAAACGAGTAGAAATCCTATTGAGAATACTTTGGTGATTCTTGATTTGGCGGCATATGAACCTTTGGTGATTGACGTGTAAAAGTGGATTGTTATGGGGATTGTGAGTCCAGTTGAGATACAAGCTAGAGGGGTTTTATTTTTGCTTCTTTTTTAGTTGTGACCACAATTTGTGGATGATAAATACCTAGTATGGTCATTGCTTGGAATGATTTGAAAGTAACACAAAGTGGCGAATCTACGCAAGTATACCCTCCCGTCTGGCAGCCTCCATTATTATTCCCAAGCGATATCGGAGATACTGTTGTAGGACAATTTGTTCGCGCCTCGAAAATCCCATAATATCTATTTTTCACTTTGTTTTGGAAAACTGTGCCCCCAAAAAGAAGGACAAGAAACAAAAAAAAAAACTCACGCATTGTATCCGGGAACATTCACAA
Source organism: Obelidium mucronatum (assembly GCA_025765595.1). Classification (NCBI taxonomy): domain Eukaryota; kingdom Fungi; phylum Chytridiomycota; class Chytridiomycetes; order Chytridiales; family Chytriomycetaceae; genus Obelidium; species Obelidium mucronatum. Next base: position 97,440 of record JAIVFH010000112.1, on the reverse strand, counting down.
CAAACCAATTCTTTAGAATCGTTGCCACAAGCGATGCAGCAAAACTAACAACCATGAATGCGATTGTGAACCCCGTCTGAAGCATCAGCTTTTTCCCAAGAGTCGCAAGTGTAGAGTTTGGGACTGCGACTGATTGGTATTGAGTTGCTTTTTTCTTGGATGGTTTTGTCAGCGTTCCAAAGTGTTGATTCCGCTGTTGCTTTTGATCTTGTTCTAGGTCGTCTTGTTGTTGCTGCTGCTGGTTGCTGCCGAGATTCACGCTGTTGTCATTGTAGTCCTGCATGTATGATTGTTCTTGGAATTGCTGGCTGTATTGTGCTGGTTGTTGAGTTGTCATGGTGTTTGTTCTATGTTTGTAAAGTAATAATGAATTCTGTCCCCACAAAAAAAAAAACTCTTTCGACAAAAAAAAATACGATAATTTATGTTATTATGATACAAAAATAGAAAGACAGTGCAGCAGGGCGGAATACTCTGATAGAGAGTTGGACTTTTGCAAAGAAAATCTTCACACAAGTTTCCAATGCAATCGATACCCCACAAACTGCAAAACCAACATTGAAACAAACGACCCAACAGCCCCAGAAACCATCAAATAAAAAGCCGCCCCGAATCTCCCAAACGCGTTATTAGGAATATTTGCTTGGCTCCCCACCGTCTCTGCAAACGCCAACACTTGTGCCTGATTATTGATGAAAAATCCGGAGACTCCTGGAATCGCGATCCCGGTATTGGCTTGTTTTGAAAATTGGATGAAAGATATGATTGTAGAGAGTTGGAGGAGGCAGGCTAGAATCAAGATTGCGTATGTGATTTGTTTGATTGTTCGGGTGGAGGCTGTGGTGTATGTTCCGTTCCAGATTGATGTTGAAATATATAGCATGAAAGGAACTGAGACACATGACAGCGTTGCAGCTGTTTTTGGAGGTTTTAGTTTGGTCGTTGAGAATAGGTGTATCAGCAAACTTACCCATAACAGATATCACTTGGAAAGCTGAAAATGGGGTACATATAGAGCTATTGATGCAAGTATATTTCCCTGATTGACAAGATTTTACTCCTTGCTTGATAATACAGTTATACGTTGCATCAAACACCCCGTAGAAACTGAATGAGAGCAATGGTGATATCAATCAATCTGAATCAAGGCTATCATCGCATGATCTCAAATAAACAGAACAGAAACTTACGAATTATAACCAGTCACATCCACAACGAACCAAGTTTTCGACACGACAGAAGCAACAGAACAAGCCGCACCGACAAGACACAAGAGCACTGCAATCACAACGTAGACCATCATTTTCCTTCCCATTGTCGCAAGCATGAAATTTGGAATCTTTACGACAGATTTCATGCTGGTTTCGCTGTAGAAGTCACTGCCGTCCGTGTTGTTGCGGCTATTACCGCTCCCAAGCTTTCCACTGCCGGTTTTGATGTGGATTTGTTCAAAGCTGGAATCCATTGACGCCTTTGTGGGAGTTTCTCTTCCGAATAAGCTCTGCATTTGGGGTTTGAGAGAGTGAAACTTGTGTTTTGGAAGTTGAAAATGAAAACAGTAATGGAAAATTTTTTGTTGGACAATTCCAACAATGACAACGGACGGACGGGGCTGAACAAAATCGCCGTTCAAAGACAAAAAAGGGCTTTCATAATGAGAGATATCCCCACAAAAAGTATGAGTGACAAAAAAGCGGTTTTGTATTTTGATTGGTGAACGAAAAGGGGACTCAATGGAGGATGATGCGAAAACTTTTCAAATAGGATCCCCGCCATTCGATACAGAATGATCACTTAAACTCTTTCTTGCATTTTCCAAACAATCGAGTAACCCTTGTTTCGCACCACCAATCACAAAACTTCCGTGAGAACTGGCCATACTGTCGAAATCCCAGTCACGTGTGAGTTGCAAGACCCAATCGTAAAACTGCCGTGCAGCTTTAGGAGTCTTGTCGAGAGCTTGGTTTGGCATGGACGCGTGAAACGTAATTGGAGCCGACATTTGGGTGGGGGTCAAGAGGGATTCAATGAAGGATGATGATGTACCGACATGAAATGCGTCGTCCTTTTTTTGAATTCGGAAGGGGTTAGAGTGGGAGAATATAAATTAGAAAATATGAGAAAAAAGACATACACAAATCAAGATTTTGCTGGAGCGATACAAGGCAATGACACCGTTAAAGTGGTTTGTCAATTCAGGTTTTGGATCATTGAATTCGCAGCCGGCAGGAATTCTCATTGATACTTCTGGTTCCCACAACTTTTGAACTTGTTCATCGCCAGAAGATCCTGCCCTTTAGTTGTTGAATGATGAGTCATTATTCTATGGGTGCTAGAGACTGAAACACAAAAGAGTGATTCGCCGAAGGCGAAGAAAGAAACCAGGAAATTCACCGCCTACAGCGGTCCGGACCACCTACGGCGGTGTGATTCACGGAAGAAGAAAAAGACTTTACCGCCTTCGGCGGTAAGGACCGCCTACGGCGGAGTGATTCGCGAAAAAGAAAAAGACTTTACCGCCTACGGCAGTCCGAACCGCCTGCGGCGGTGTAATTCGCGAAAGAAGAAAAGACTTTACCGCCTTCGGCGGTAAGGACCGCCTTCGGCGGTGTAATTCGCGAAACAAGAAAAGAATTTACCGCCTTCGGCGGTAAGGACCGCCTACGGCGGTATGATCCGCCTTCGGCGAAAAACAACAAACCATGGAAGATCAGGAAAATTACGAACGTGACGAGGGGTCCCAAAAACACGACCCATCTCCCACAAACGCGGATACATTTCAAACCAAGAAGAAAAAGCAGTAGTATGAAAAGGATTTGTAGCAACAATGGCATCAATCAAGTCACCATTCTGAGTGAGTTGATCGACTTGAGGTTTCGTGTTGTCATCCAACGAGACGGCCGAGAGAACCAAGAATTTCCCGTTTTTAAGACGAAGAAAGGTCATGTGAGTGCCAACGTCAAAGAAGAAGATGTAGAAGGGCTGTTTTTAAAGACGAATAGGTAGGGTGGAAGATTGAGTTACAAATCGTGTCAATGGAACATGAATACGGCGGCATGAATGCAGAAGCAACTCACGACGCGCAGACGGAAGCATCCTGGAGCAATCTCTTGAATCTTTGGCGGAGGAGCCGAAGTTGACGAAGAAAGGCAGAGAGTGTTTCCCATAGTTTATTTTTGTTGTTGTAAATAATAGATAGCATGGCTGACTCATCGCCAACAACAACAACGACCAACGCAACCACGACGCTCTCGCTCGCGGCGTGCAACCAGTTCGGCGCGCTGTGCTCGTCGACGGCGCCCGGACGGTGCAGCGGCACGTGGACGTTCAGCTGCTACCCGGGCGTGGCGACGAGTGCGTTCGGCGGCGGCGTCTGCGCGCGGTGTCTGTGCAACAACGCGACGGCGCTCGTGGCGGACTTGAAGTGCGTCGAAGAGTCTGGCGGCGCGGAGGGCGTCGTGGCGGGCGGCGGCGTGGCGTCGGTTTCGACGACGTCTTCTTTGGTTCTTGAGCCGACGGCGTCGAGCATCAACAACGCTTCAAACAACGCTTCAAACACTTCAAGCAACAACAGCTACGCTATGCCGCTGTACATCACCCTCACCCTGCTGGCCGTGCTGTGCGCCGGCATCGCTGTCTACTGCTGCATGAAACGCAAGGCGGCAAAGAGAGACAGGGAATACAAACTACACGCTCACTCGCCAGAGGCAAGAAACTGCCCATCAGATGCCGCCCTCTTCGCCGCTGTCGGTTTCTACAAAATCAATTTCATCTCATCCCGACCATCCAACACAAACAAGGACAAGGACATTCATCGGCTCTCGATGCATCGGCATCGGCAGCAGGTCGAAAACCGCTGCTGCCAATTTGGACAACAACTACAACGACAACTACCACGAGCAAAGACCCCAAACACCCCTCCGATACCACTCAAACCACAACAGTCACAATCGCCGCCTTTCCTCCTGCTTCAGCAGCCGCAGTCGCTCAAAAGTTATCCCCTCTTCAATCCAATCAGCTTTTGCAAGACAGCAGTGAAACAACAACCACAACCGTCATTCACACACCTTACCTACCCAGCGATTCATTTCTCACACCTGCATCTCAACTTGGTGGTGGATTGGGCGGTAACATGTCCTCCTCTGGCGGAATCACTCTGGAGGAACAATGGCAATTTGAGCAATACCAAGCCGCCGTTCAATGGCATCAATGGCAACTAAAACAAAAGGAATGGCAAGCCGAACAACGTGCTTATTACCTTGCCAAAGAAGAAGAACGGAAAGCAAAGCTACTCGCGGAAGAACAATTACAACAACAGCAACAGCAACACCTTCAATTACCCAATTCAAACCAACAACCAATCCTATCCGACTCCCGCAAACGCACGCTAGGTCTTTTGGGATACAGACCAAGCCCTTACGAAACATGCAAGTAGTTCGCGGAGACAATGAAAGCACATTAAGTCGACAAGGAAGCCGCAGTTCCAACACGATTGGAGGGCGATTGAGTTCTGTGTTTGATACACTGGGAAGTGGGGGACCCGGGACGGGAGGGCTCCATTCAACAATGAATTCGATATCAAGGAGTTCGACTGTCCGGTCTGCAGCGTCAAAGAGTTTATTGAGTACAGGGACCAATAATCGGGCGAGTATGATTGTGGCCACCAGTCCCGAATGGAGTGCGCCGACGGACTTGGTGCGTGTGGGAAGCGTGAGCAGCAGCAGAACGCGCGAATCGGCAAGAGATGAGCAATTGGATGGGTTATTGAGATCAACCATTGAAGTAGACGGAAGCGGGCTTCTGTCTTCATCGCATGCGCCGAATGGGTCTCTTGTAATGACGTCGACAACGTTTGCGTTGGGTGAGGATGTGTCTGTAGTGACAATGAAGAGTGTAGGGGAAGATGGGTCTTTGATTACGAGTCAAGTGTTGCAAGTGCATTATTCGTCGCCGACTGCTGGGGCTGGGGCGGCAAGTCCATCGGGGTCTTTTGATTCACATGTGATTGCAGAGCGCAAGTCGTATGATCCGTCGATTGTTTTATCTACAAACTCGAGAATGTATGATGAACCGGTTTCAGCGACTGTTGCTGGTGATGCCTTGTCGATTGGAAACAGTGCTGCGAGTCTAAACATGATTGAGTTTGATCCCAATGAGATTGAAGAGGACATGCAAATGAAGTATCAGGTTGTAAAGAGTCATGTCCCTGTACGTGATGATGAGTTGGCGTTGGAAGTCGGGGATGAAGTTGTTGTGTGGAGGATATTGGAGGATGGGAGCTGTGAAGGGTATTGTGTTGGTAAGAAGCAGCGAGGGTTTTTCCCCATCAAGGTTGTACTTGGATAGAGCATCTTTAATGCAAATTTCACGTTTTCTGACATAAAGTAAATACATTCATTCGTTATTATTGAGAGTTTTATTATTACAAATCATGATATTGGAAGAAGACCGCGATGCCATGATTTGCCGACTGATTGAGTGTCTTGGAGAATCTCATTCAATTGAATCGCTCGTGGAGTCTCTGGATGCAACGCTATCATCTGTCGACTGTTCAAATCAATCCACGTCCGAACTTATCCACACGACCATTGAAGCAATTCTCAACAAAACCTCATCATTTAAAGAGCCATCTCCAAAGAAACGAAAGATATCCGAGGACAGCGTTACAATCAGTAAGCAGCAGCACCGACAACAACAAATACCAGAAAAGAGTGCCTTCGACATCCTCAAAGCCCAAGCCGCCGCAACCAAAATCGAACCGCGACAAGTATACCTTACCAAAGACACAATCGAAACACATCTCCCATGCCAACTATTTCATGACTGGCTCCCCAAACCCGAATCCAACGAGCTCCTCCAATTCCTCATGAAAGACGCATCGAAACCCGACACCCAATGGTCCATCAACAAGTACTTTATCAACGAGCGGGAGACACTTTCGTCGCATAAATCGGCGCTGTTCACGTCTATCCCGATGGATGAATTCAAACATACATTCCAAGGCGGGGATACAACGGGGATTCCGTATTCTCCGCTTTTGCAGGCGGTTTCGGAGAAGGTGGATGATTTTGTGACGGGGAAAGTGAGGGAGAAGGGGGTTCGGTTGAGGACTGCGGTGTCGCGTAGTCCACTGGATTCTCGCACTATGTCTACGGCAACAGGAAACACATTGGTCACAGAGAATACTTCTACGAGTGGTAGATGGAACGGAAACTTTTGCATTGCAAATGAGTATTTGCATGGGAAACAGATTACAGGGTTCCATGCTGACTCGTTGGCGTACATTGGACCGCGGCCTGTGATTGTGAGTTTGAGTTTGGGCGCAACAAGGACGTTCCGGGTGAGGAAGATTAAAGGGGTGACTGTGCGGAATGTGTGGGAATATGACATTGATCAGCCCAAGAGTGAGCATGGAAGTGGATTACCTGATGAAGAGAGTTATGATTCTGGATCAAAGAGGAGTATTAATGGCGGCAGCAGCAGTAGTAGTAGTACTAGCCCGAATGCCATCAGCTCAACCAACTCAGACACGACCTATTCAATCAAACTACCCCACGGAAGTCTATTGATTATGTACCCACCCATGCAAGAACTATACAAACACGAAATCGGGCCCGAAAGAAACTTTGCAGGACACCCTATAAGCGGCTTGGCGCGATACAACTTGACATTCCGAATGTACCGACCCGAGTTCTCCATGCCCCCGTTTTGCAAGTGCAATATAAGAACAGACTTGAAACCCGTGTTCAAGCGATCATCCACCTTGGACGCACAGCAGGAAAAAGAAGAAGAGGAAAAGTATTATTACGCGTGTGTGAAGGGACGCGGTGGGCAGTTGGGGTGTGGGTTTTTTGAATGGTTGTCAATGAAACCCGTTTATGACTAAAACTAAATGAAAGAAAAAAACGCGATAAGACTATTGTTTTTTTTTCGGGAAGCAGCACGTGGGAGTGCTCCTGGGGTTGATAAGAGTTGGCGAAGGGCAAAAAAGGGTTTCTTGGAATTTGTTCTCAAAAATGCCAGCAGCCGTCGTCGTCAACACCGAATCAGCAAACGCAAACGCAACGCGCGCGTCGTCGACAAAGGCGCTTCTCGGCGTGGGATTCTCTGCGGCGAAAGACGTTGCGATGGTGAGTTTAGCGAGAGAGCGAGAGTGTGAGTGTGTGGGAGCGATGCTTGGCTGCACATGGGTGCGGGTTGGTTTTGACTTTGACTTTGACACGTGGGTCGCAGGCGGCGCGGGGGTGGTCCGATGAGGCGCTGCGGCGGATCGGCGATCGCGGACTGCGTGCCGCCTATTCCTATTCCACAGCTTACCTAACGCCTGCTGCTTTTTGTTTGGTTTCCCAGATCCTCGACCCGTACCTGCCCCAGTCTGCCAAATCCGCTGCTCTCTACGTCGAGACCCAAGCCGTGACAGCTACCGAGTTTGCGACACGACAGGCGGAAGAAATTCGTGTTCTTGCCTACGAACGGGGCCATCAAATTCTTGAAAAGAGCGGTGCTTTGGTTGTCGCTGAACAGATTGAACAAACGCGCGTCAAGACTCAGAGTACCGCGATTAACGTAGTGGAGGGTGTCAAGGCGAGAGGTGTGTGTTGTTTAAGAGGGGGGTGTTTGATGCTGTCACATGGGCGGGTGTTTGTTTTTTTTTTCTTCTCACACTTGAGCAAACTACTTTTAGCGTGGCAACGATATGCCGATACCTGGTCATTGGCTCATCGCGTCGCATTCGGAGCTGCTGATGTCGTTCTTGCTTATACTCCTAAAGCGGCTGTTGATTTAGTGAAGAGTGCCATTAGCTCTGTTGATGCTGTTCGCGTCGAAGGATTGCAAGGATTAAAAGGACGGGTCCCAGATTTTGGTTTGTAGTTATTTAACTTGGTTCTTTTGCTGGGGCTGTATGTTTTAACAACGGTTGTGTTTCTGCAGTCATCACCACCGCCACACAATCGTATGAAATCTTTGACCACACTATCCACACTATTCAAGAAAAGAAGCAAGCTACTTATGACTCTGTTAACCAAACATACTCACAGGCTACTGGGTTTATTGTGTCTAAAGTAAATGGAACTGTTCATTACATTGTGGCAGTGCCTGCAGTTCACACACTCTTGGCACGGCTACGTGGCGTCGTTGGTGAAGATACCTTTGTTGGACGCGTATTGAGCGTCGGTGGACTTGTCTCATCCGATAAACCGACCTTGGAAACCACTGCTGTTGTTGAAGGAGAAGAAGAAGAGGACGAGGAAGAAGAAAGACAAAAGTTGCTGACGACGTTGAAGAAGAGAGCAATGGCAGTGACGAAGGCCTTGAAATGCGGAAGACAACAGATCACGTGGAGCAGTTTTCGTTGAGAAACTGAGCAGAACGTTTTTCTTTTGTTTATTCCCCGTTTGCAGTTTCACACTCCTTGTTTTCTTCTTGTTTTTGGTACCCTTATCCTTACTTTGCAGTCAATACTTTGTGACAAAAATAAATAATAATATTATATAGCTTGATATAATGTTTAACTGTACAAACAGAGAATCCACTCCATATGGGTAGGACAAATACAGACAAATACAGATGTAAAATTGTCAACTGCGTTTGAACAACGCATTATTGGTAATGAACGCCCCAACCTCAGACAATGAGAGAGTAGAGTGGTCTATAACACGAGTCACGTACCCTCCGAGACAGTAGTCCGCAACCTTCAGCCGGATCCACCCAGAACAAGTCCACCAGTAGTGAGCACTCACCACCTCAATAAACGACCTCCTCGACCAACCCCAATTTCAAAATCCCAACATGTCTCGCCTCTTTCAAAAAGCTGAAACCCACAGAAAGAGTCATCAAAGTCGAATACACCTTGTTCACTGACCTCGCCACAGGTAAACTCAAGTCTGCCTAGGAAATCGCAGACTATGGGGCGTCCTGTTTTCCTGGAGGCAGTGTCCCTGTTCGCTGTTAACTGAAGGAATTATACCGCTTTGCCAAGAGGCTTGGTGGCACAGTCGGAGCCTTCAAGATACACATGTCAATGTGGAAGTTGTTTTCATAAGGACCTTGTTGAGGTTACGGAACAGATATATCTATAAGTTGATTGATAAGCAAGGCACATTTTCTCTTTGATTTTGCAAGCCATTTTGCCCAGGAACACTGCCACCACTACTGCCAGTACCAACAGCAGTTCCACCTCAAACTTATAGATTGAACGTTGCAAAATCACCATCACTTTCACTTGCAACGATGAGAAGCCGTTGTTGTTGTTGCACTCATAAAACGAGTGAGCAGAGTGGGATTCGAACCCACGCCTACGAATAGATCACGGCCTTAACGTGACGCCTTAGACCGCTCGGCCATCTGCCCTACGGGTTACTCTTATTCCAAATTTCCCCTATTTATACTCTATTTTAGCAGACGGATATTTCTTGATGCTAACATACCCAGAAGGATGATCCAAGGGGACACAAAATGCTACAAGCACCGCCACAACCACCACCACCCATCAACTTGAGTTTATAAATTCCAGCACATCTCTATCAACCACCTCTTATTTCTACCTATCTGCACTATCAAACATGTAGAAAAGTGTGGGCACTATACATCACCCTTGTTGCTTCTGCAGAAGTAAGCTTGTGCACAATCAACGTTCACCGTGCCCCTTTCCCTGAGAGTCATTAGCTGCCTCTTAGCCATACATTGCTTATTGGCTGTGATTTTCTGGTGCTGTGTCACCTGGAGATTATGATGTGAATGGTGGAATGTTTGCAGCCTTGGTATATATCAAGACTTGGTGACAGAAAAGTTGGACTAATTATGGATGCACGAGCATATGGATTGCAGGATCGCAGCTGGTGGTGGGGGGGGCTGTCATTGGAGAATTCCTGAACATGTCATGGTTACCCCATTTTCTTTGTTAGCTTTAATTCTTGCAGTTTTGTGTTTGTGATGTTATATTAAGGTGATGCCAGAAATCAATCCGACTTTGGAGGTTTATTTGATTTACACTTAATATAAAGGATAGAGGTGTCAGTGCCCCTACCAGGGAACTCACTGGACCTTGCATTTATCAAAACTGCATATGCCCACCCAAAAAGCCTCGAAAACAAGTGCAACCTTGTAAACGCCGTCACATTCATAGATAGCGAGGAAGGAACAGAGCGCGAAGAGAAAGCAATGGAAACGGGCAAGCTGGCGCAACAAAGCCCGCAAGACCCGAGACAACTTTGCTTGGCACAAGTAGATAGTCAAGCTGGCCGAAAAGAAGCAACTCTGGTGATACCACGAACGCGATTCGCTGCACTGGTATGCCGACTTTGACTGATTGCTTGTCTGCTTGCTAATTTTCAACTTAGGTTCGGGAAGTTCTTGAACATAGAACCGACGGCAAATCGTTGGCAGCCACGGGAAATCCCCCCCTATTTGTGTAACTATATCGGCTATGCAGGCCCGGCCTGAATTTTCCGAATCATACATGGTTACATTCTTTGAGGATGCGGTTCTTTATTGTGACCATGCGAAACGGCAAACATTGATGCTGCCTTGGTGGGAAAAATGCGGCGGTATTTTCTGCCTTCACATATGAGAAGAGGAGTGAGGCCGTTGAAGAATAAAATGAAAATTTTAATGATTTGCAAGCGAAATGGCAATCAGGGTGTATATCTGTATTATTGGCCCCATTTGAGGTGCAATCAGAGAATATCAAACGAAGGAGGAGCAGCAAACGCAGAACTTGAATAAAAAGTTTTATTAAAAAAGGTGGGTTCTCACTTTGGCAATTTAATGATTTTGCTGTAATGCATCAAGTACCCAAATGAGAGACGGTTGTTAAGCAGGCCATTTGGTGCATCGGCACAGTGCAGTGACAATACCTTCTCAACTGGGACATTAGTGGGTCATACGATCGACCCCGTCCCCCGGTACACCATAATTCGACACCTGCCCTTTTTTGGCCCCATTACTTTCTTGTCAATTCATTGCATTAGCGGAGACTGTTCGTTCTCGCATCGTTTGGCCGAGCTAAAATTAACATTTATTGATGAATAATCTCACAAAACAGCACCCCGCCAATAAACCCGCCACACAGAGCATTCATCGAAAAACCCGCCCGAGGCGGGAACCGCAACTTTGGAGGGGAATTCAATGGATCCGTATCTATAAAAACAGAGGGAAGACGGGCTGATACTTCATTGAAAAAAAAAAACACAACCGCCATAACAATGATTGGAAGGCTTCTCGCAATTGCCCTTGCTGCTGCTTCAGTATCCAATGTAATCGCTATCCCAGGAGGAAATGCAGTGACTACAACAGTTGTTACAACGACACTTGTGAATGCCGCCACCACAGTTATTACCGCCAAACCCACTGTCACTGTCACTGTCACTCAAATTATTGGGTATGACTGTGACCGAACTCCAACTCCGACACCCAAGCCCCACCAGCCATTCAAGCCTAAGGTTGTAGATGATGCCTGAGCATTTCTTTTTGGAATCTAGTTCATCGTTGTGTTTCAATAAAACATATGTACATATTGCAATACTACAGCTTTATTACGACGGTATCATATGAATAGTTAATAGCGGAATAGATATACAAGAAGCACCACATAAAAAAACTGAAAGGCAGGGGAAGGGGAAAGAAAGTGCGATACTTGACTTAACAAATAAGGCAAATAATGAAATGCAGTAGGGGAAGAGCTATTGAAAGATACTGCAAAGCTCAAATTCCCATAAAGAATGAAGTTATATGAGGGAGCAAGGGTATAAGAATATGGAAGTTAAAAAAAAGTAAACCCAACTAGAGAAGTGTTTGCTTTCAAAGAGAAGCAATCAATTGACGAATGCATCTCAACCATTCCATCATTGCGTCACCAGAATTGAGCTGCAGAAACCAAGTCTCATTCGCTGTTGGAGTCCACGGAGGTACCATTCACTTGTAAGACAAAGATCCCATTCTCTGCAACGTGAGTGGAAGAATGCCGTGATAGTCGGAGCATGCTTTGTGGCATGGTTGATGCTGCATTAGCAGAGGCAAGAAAATGCGAGCCAGTCTTGACACTCGACGACCCTAGGTCACCACCAGACGCGATAAGCACTTCAGCTTGGATTTCATTTTCAGTGACTAGGCTTGTTAGCGACAACGGTCCAAAAGCCGGTGCTTGTTCGACCACGCTATCCATCAGGCCAAGCAGAGACTGTGCCCGAGTTGCCTGAGTACAATACTAACGCTGGAACTTCGGAGGTCTCCGCCTGGAGAACCGCAAAGAAGGGGTGGGCGTCTTTAGCGACAAAGGCGGCGTGCAGATGCAGCGTGTTTGCGAGGACGCGCGCGAGAGACGGCGCGGCAGGCGTGCTGGTGCGACGGGCGGCGCAGGCCGACGGAGTGAGACGCGGCGCGCGCGACGGACGGCGGCGGCGCCAGCGCTCCTGAAGTCTGGTTGGCCAGCGACAGCTTGCGGCGGCTGAGAAAGTCGGCGGGCGGCGGCGGCCCAGACGCCGATAGTTTGCGGTACGCCAGCGGCGCCGCGGCGTCCGACGGCGTGCGCGCCATTGCGAGCGGCGGCGCCGGCGACAGCGACGACGACCGCGGCGGCGGCGACAGCGGGCGGGCGTCGGCTTCGACAACGAGCGGCGCGGGCCGCGGCTTGCGCTTCGCCGGCTGCGAGAACGTGCGGCTGAGTGCGTAGCAGTCGAGGAGGCTTTCGACGGACGAGGAGGACGCGAGACTCATTTGAGATGTGTTGTTGGAGGAGCTTGGTGCTTTGGTGTCTTTTTTTATTGTTCTACGAGTGGCTTGAACTCTTTTGCTTGGGTCTTAGAAATCGAATTCAATGAGCAGCCTCCAAGCCACCCTCCACCCTTCCACCCTTATCTCAGTCAATGAATCGTGAATAGCTGTTTGGATAAACTCCGAAGGAAGAATCGCCAATATTGCTGTCAACCCAGTAAAGAGTTTCCAAAAAATTAAATAACTGGGTCAATTCGAATCCTTCACTTCATTCAGGAGATTGGAGGAGATGCCATCAAATTATACATACATTAACTGCATGGAAGTCGTCAGCCCCTTTAGCTTAGTGGTAGAGCGTTTCCCTCGTATGTCGAGCCAGGAAAAGGTCAACGGTTCAATCCCGTTAGGGGGCATGCATCATAGCAAGGTCACTCGCAATAACGATGCAATTTCTTAATGTCATTTTATGGTTTTGAATGTTGACAAAAAAGTTCAAGACGACATATGGAACACATCCTCTCCTCCCTTGGAATTTCCACTTTCAGCATCCTTTGGATCGTCACTAATTTGATTCATTGTCGGATTCATTGCAAAGGACCCGCGAGGAATGAAAGTTCCAGCCAAGATTACAACGCAACCAACAGAGAACATGACACCCGCAATCATGTAAAATGGCTCGATTCCAGTGCTGAGTGCCAAGTTCTTGTCATTCTTGATGGCCTTGACGCGGTTTGCGAAAACGTCCAAATATCGGCCGAGTCCAAAGTTGAGGCAAAAGTACATGGCGATATATGAAGAGTAGAGAAAAGCCATGACAGCTCCCAAAGGTGACGCTTCTTCTACAGACTCTTCGTCGTCTTCATCGCTATGCTCAAGAGAACATTGAATGTAGGCCGCAAGGGACACATCACCAGCAGCCCAACCCATGGAAATAAACATGAACAAGCCCGCAACAATCCAAGAAAACTCATTCGGCGTCGTCCCCGAAGACAAGAGTTTATAAGCAATCCCAGGAACAATCCACAACAGATTCAACACCAACGCATCCCACCGCACCCAAGGAATCGGCGTATGAATCTGCGTACTAAACAAAAACACAATCAACGCGCCCAAAAACTCCCCAAAATTACTCCCTCCATTCATGATTTGTGCAAACGACGCGTCTCCCAACACAATCTTTGAAAAGTTTGGCGCAAACCCACTTTCCAAATATCTGTGAAACACGAGTCCGATCGTGTACCCGGGGATCAACCAAATAAACCGACGAGAGCTGAATACGATTCTGGCTCCCGTTACGATCGAGGAAAAGTACACGCGCATGTAATGGCTGATTGCACCAAACGCTGATCGCTTGGGTGCATTCAACAGTTTTCTGGGATAACTTGCGCTCGGGTGAAGTGACTTGATACCAAGCATATGCAGCCCCAATAAACAGAGGCGGCACTGTACACATTGCATAGACTTGCCCCAACTTTTGTAATCATGAAGGCGCTGAAAAAGGCTCCAGAGGTACCAGCAACTTCATACCACATGTGCACGCTGGAATCCATTACTTTAAGTTTGGTAGAATCGCCACCAACGATATCTCGTGGGATCACGCGACGAATCAGCTCCACGATACCGTGGCAGATTCCAATAGCCAAGAACAGTGGGAAAATGAGGTACGGTGTCCAGTTGCCATAGGTTTCTGGATCAGGAGACTGTTTACCGTTTTTGGTAATGTATTGGACAAGTTGGCCACCAGTAATTGGCTCCATGATGAGAAAGACAAGCGTCAAGGGCTGCAAAGACTGTGATGGCGACTGCAAGCACACGAGGAGTTTTGAAACGGAAGATAAGAGGTGCAACGGCGATGGATCCAAGGGATTGGCAGAGTTGGTTGAGGCCTTCAAGAATTCCAATGGTTGCGAAGGCGTTTGCAGTGGTTTGCGGGTTTGAGTTGAAACGTTCTGTCATCTGTTACCAAAACGAATAGGAAGTATGGGCGTAGTTATAGCATGTACCACGTGCTACAGCTTATCTCACCATTGTTTTCACGCTTCCAAGTGCAGACTCGATTCCAAACTTGTAACACATGATGCCGATTGTGTAGAACATGAGGTTGCGCTTCTGCTCAGCAGTAAATCCTGGGAACATTTCCTTTCTCATCTTTGTACTGTATATGACGGTTGGTGAGCGATAGGCAGGGCTTTATATTGGCCGCAGGGTTCAAAAGGGGACTAAAGTAATTTTTGCCAAAGGGGCACGCATTCAGGTACAACGTTGTTGCAACTATGGGCACGCTGCGAAGAGATAGTATTCTGAAAGATTTGCTATTTTTTGTGTTGATTGAGGAGCGCTGGGCCTTTTTTTTTATGATTCCTTTTTGGCTGCGGCCGACCTGAAACAGGTTTCCCACAGACTAAATAAAAAATCCCACCAGTTTCCAAAAACACAACAGCATCCGCAAAACACCAATGGCTTCAACTGATAAGGAGCTTTCCAAGCTATTCTCTTCACCAATGAAACGTGTTCTCGTTGAGAAACCCAGAAAACGCAGTTTATGCCAACGAATCAAACAGTACTTCTGTTTCCGAGCTTTGCGACAACGCAAAAGGCGCGTTCCGAACGAAGTCATTGAAATTATCGAGCCTATAATGGTTGCGCTCACAGGAAGTGATGCGAACGGGTTTTTGAGCGTGGGAATCAAGTTGAAGGATGCTGCGGCCAGTGTTGTGTCTCCCAAGCCTGCCATACGTCGAAGTTATTCCTTGGTGTGAGTACATAGCTTGCTGCTTGCATATAAAACAAAATACATTATTAACCTTTGCATCTCACAGCTCTGTCTACTCCTTTGAGAGTATTCCTTGCCAATTACTTACGGAAACCCAAGACTCCAATCGCTTCCCAGACGAAATCTTCCAGTCAAACCGCAAAATGTCGGCATCTTCAGAGTCACGGCTGAAGCTGCTTGCAACATATTGCGAAATTCTCGAGCAGATATCAGATCTTCTTGATGACATGGAATTGGCACCGTTTGGGAACTCATGACGGATTCTCAAGAAGACTGCTCAGATACCCTCTTTTGTGTACCTGAAAACTCTATTTGTTCTTCTTATCCCAGCAGTTTTACCAACGTGGATGATTCATCTGACGATGAATTGCATTTTGTCGCGTTACAATTCCGCCGACTGAGAATAAAAAATTATTTTTTATACAGTATATATAGTTTACATTATTTCTCTGTTTTGAGTTCGCCAAAATACAAGCGTATGCCGAAAATCCGGCCGAAAATACAAAAACAGCAACGGCGTCAAAACCGTATCAACAGAAATCGCGACTCGCCCCACACAATTCAACGCAACCAAATTCAATCCCCGAAAATCACCCCCCGTATTCAAAACAATACGCACAATCACCTCATACAACACATAGGGAACATACAGCGACATCATACAAAACGACATGACAATCGAATTGACTGCAATCTTCCATTCCGCCTTGACGCGCAATTTATCCAATCTCTCGAGAGCATGTGGGTCCACCAGAGGGACTTGAGAATCTTGGGATAGCTTTCGAAGAACCAGAATAGTGCTCATTTCTTGAATGCTGTCACGCAAAAGACTGGTGGATACTTGATATGTTCGAATGTATAAGCTGGTCATTACGATCGTGCAACCCAGGAACAAAAGACCCATGAAGCAGCCCCAGAACATGGATTGAAGTTCGTCTTTGGGTTCAATTCCATCGAGGCTTGGTGATGAGAGGAATAGCCAGAATATGACTCCGACAACCAATAGGAAAAGAGACGAAATCATCATGTAGCATCGATTCGCGATCGCAAGTGGTGTTTGCAGCACCATGAAGAGTCTTTCAAGAGCCAGCAGTACAGTTTCCACTAAATACTAAAACCTGCGGACGTAGAATGGGCAAATGTAATGAATTACTAGCGACTTCGGTGTTGAAGAAGGTAAATATCATACCATCATGGACGAAGTAAACAATGCAAATGCACTCCTTAACACATCCAACCGCCCTTGCAAACCCGGAGCAAGAAACAGGAGAACATACATGACTGATCCCAGGCTCCACGAAAATGATACAAGAATAGTAAAGAACATGATTTGTGAAATCCTCGTTGTCAAGAGTTTCGGGTGTGCCAAGATTCCCAGTGCCAAGAGTCCGTTCAACAGAACACCAAGTGCAAATATAGGGAAACTGACGTAATAATTGGCCACATAGAGAGGTTTGTATCCAGGCAGTTTTGAAGCTGGATTCCGGATGTCGAGTGCTTGAACAGTGGCAAACAGGGGGTCCATCGCTTGTTTACTGCTTTTTTTTTTGCCGTTAATGAAATAATTGGAAAGTATTTCATTATCTCTAATGCAGCACTCAAAGAATGACAATAAAATTCGTGATGAAATATATATACGATTTGTGGAATTGCTCGAAGGTTCTGTTTGGAAGTAGTTAGTAAAGGGGGTTTTTGGAAGGTTTGCGAATGCATTACGTAATTGGTTGGCTACAATACCAATGTCAATGGATTTCAATCATTACTTTGACGCAGCTATGATTCCGTATCATATGCTTGGTTTTGCCCCGCTTCTCCTTGCACATACCTAATCTTTGTATTTTGTTCGATGTCGAGGCCATTGCCATTTAACTGTCTGCTACCAAGCGCTGAGATTCCAAGGAGCGGAATATTTAAATAGTCATTATTTATTTAAAAGAACAGCCCAGCAACGTCAAAAGCTGCAAAAAAACGTGTTTGCAACCCACGTTGCAGATGACACATGACCTGATTGGTCCAAAACCACCAAAAAAGAACCAAAAGACTCACACACAAAAAAACCCCAAACAAAAAAACCCAGCACAAGATGGCGACAACATTAGTCGGCCGACGCGGAAGCAACTCGGGCGTGTGCTGCGGCGCCTTTGGGCTTGGCGCCTCCCACGCCGCATCCCACGCCGCGGCCGCCGCCGCTCCGCGCGCAAGCCTGCGCCACGCCGCAGTGACGCTGCGGCCCGTGCTGATCACCCCGCACGTGTCCCACTTCCACGTGGGCCGCGGCCGCATCCCGCGCACGGCGTCGCGGCTGTTTGATCATCCATCGACGCCCACAGACTCGTCAACGCCCGCACAGCCCTTGCAGCCCGTGCTGCTGCAATCCTCAGCAACCAGCATGTCCACAACAACACCTGCATCATACCACCAAACACGCAAGATCCTGCACCAGGACGCAGAAGTAACCAAAGTCATGACAACAGTCGCCCAGGATCGCGGCACCCCTGTCGACTTGTACCATGAAATCCACGGGCACGGGAAGCACAAGGTGTTGTTTATTACGGGGTGGGCCGGATCCTGTGATAATTGGCGCTTCCAGACGGAATTCTTTGGCAAGCACGGCGACTTTGAAGTTTGCATTTACGAGAATCGGGGGTCTGGGTTTAGTAGTGCGCCAGACAAGAATTACGCCATGCGCGATATGGCGCAGGATGCATGTTGAATTGATGAATCAGATGGGCTGGAAGAAGGCTCATATCGTTGGTGTTTCCATGGGCGGAATGGTAAAGAGGCTTGAAACCCCACCCGGAAACTTCGTCTCAAAACTCACCATGTGAAAAAATTACAGATTGCCCAAGAACTCGCCCTCCTCGCCCCCTGATCGCGTCGAATCCCTCACCCTAGCCTCCACCTGCTCCTCCCGCGGTCCTGCCCTCCCATGAAACACATCCCCTGGCTCATCTCCTCATTCACCCAAATCGCACTCGGCCTCGCCCAAGTCAAGAACCTCATGCCCTTCTTTCTCTACTCGCGTCGCTGGCTCAACCTGCCCGGCCCCCATTAAACAGCGGATACACATCCAACCTCGAATACATGCTCAAATTCCACGGCGGTAGAATCGATTCGAGACCGCCGCAGAGTTTCAGCAGTGCGATTCGACAGTTGTGTGGGATTGTGTCGTTCCATATTTCAAAGGACCGGTTGATGGAGCTCAAGAATCATTTTATGAGGAGTCGGATTCCGGCGATGGTTGTTCATGGGACGGAGGATGCGTTGGTGCATTTGAAGGCGGCGGGGAATTTGGCGAAAATGTTGGGGGCGCGGTTGGTTGTTTTCGAGGGGAGGGGGCATGCTTTGAATCATGAGGATACGGAGCTGTTTAATCGGCTCTTGTTGAGGCATTTTTATAGCGCGATTTTGGGTGGTGGGAATCATAGTATGGAAGCGGCTGCGCGAAGAGCGGGTTGGTGGTTGCCCAATATGGATATGATGGAACAACGTGTTATTGCCACCGTCGACAAGATGAAGAGTCAGATGGTTGGACTGACTGAATGGATGTTTTCGTTCCTGTTTCGAAAATCGGAAACGAAAACCACTTTAGATATCGAATGGCTACCGCCCACATTGAATGTACCTCCTGTTGTTGTCGCTGGTGATCCCACTCTCATTATCACTCCTGAACAAGTTGACGTGAAAAAAGACCTGTAAAAAAAAAGTAGTTGCAAAGAAGAAAAAAACCCCTTGAAATAATAATGTCTATTTATACAATGATGAACATTCATTTTTATTCAACGTCAATCTTTCCCCGCAAGATTTCATCGCGGTGTAATCGAATTCCACTAAATGTGCTTTCCTCAACACCACCCGCTCCTTTCCATCCAAATCCAACACCTCCAACATTAATCTGATACGAGGTTGTCGTTGTACCAAATCCATGGACAACAGTCCAACCGCTAGTACCACCAGAAGCGGATACTCCAGTCTATGCATAATAAAGATTGAGTCATCTTATGACCACAAAAATTGTCAAAACAATGAGAACATACCAGTGTTGCACTTGGGAATTGACTATGAACCCGACACAGCACTTCCCCAGCACACGGATTCGCTGTTCGGACTTCTCCTGTAGGAAACCATAATGGAACATGCCGCGACGCCCTCCCATCAGACGGAATCCTGTTGAAAACACGACCCACTAATAAAATGGACGGCCGCACAGTTTTTCGAGGAAAGTTTTCAGCAAGTGCGGGAATATCCAAGGGTATCGGTGCAGGGCCTTGATAGAATAATGTGGTTGACTTCAAGGTAGTCTAAACCATCTGTCGATGGAAGTGTCATTCCATACACACTTTCGGGATCAAAAGGTGGATTTTGCGACTGCGGCTCCTCCGCCTCCGCCTCCTGCTTGAAAGCTTCAACAACAAGCGGCTCTACCGAAGCCTTGAACGAGTCATCAAACTTCAAAACAAAAGACTCGGCATCCGATTCCTCCTTCCCGAAAACGCGATACTTGCCAGCATCCTTCACAAATCCTCCTCCAAACAACTCATTCGAAACACTCAGAACTGGACTTGTACAACCAGGAGGCCGCTCAAACTTCCGCTTCTGCTCACTCATGAATTTCTCGAGATCCTCTTTTTTATGAATCACCAACGCTTTCCGAGATGCGACGCGTCCAAACACACCGCGCCCTGTTCCTCGACCGCTTAATCTCACAAGATCCCCGACTTGTATCACTTCGGTTCCTAACCGAAACCGCCTAATGAATCGCTCCCCATGGGCGAGTTCTGGGGTCTCTGATTTATCGTTTCCACACCAATTGCTCTGTCGAACATGATGAATCAAACTCTTGACACTCGCTGAATCACGGTCCAAGCCCCATGCATCCAACAATGGATTCAGAGTAGTTGGTATCTTGAGGGACATTGGTTTGCGTGGCGACTTGTTCAAGTTTGTGACAGTCGTTCCACCGGTCCAAGCCGTGTTTGTAGGGATACATTCATCGGGGCGGAATGGGAGATTCATGGATTGGATAACGTCTCCCCAGACTCCAGTCTCGTCTTGATCACTGTATTCTTGATCAGCGTTTTTGGGAACACCTGTGTATTTTGTATACAAATCACTTTAGACACCAAGATAAGTCTTTCTTCCGTCTTTCAAACTTACCCCAAGAAGCCGCGATATCCAACGCCTGCAAACACGCAACATTCCAAGACACATCGTCTTTACTACAATCCGGGTTATACAGTGCAAACGGAAACACATTTTCAGCAGGTACGGTAGAAACAACCTTTGGTAATCCCCTGCAGATTCTTCATCTTCAGGAAACAGCTCAGGAACAGTTCCATCGCGGTTCAATCGCTCCCGACCGCTTGCGATGGGCAACGGCCGCACGAGGTAGTGTACTTGCAATAAGTTGATTTCTTCGCGTCCTCCTCCGTCTTCCTCAGCAGCTGTCTCTTCATTGTCTTCGTCACCGCCTGCTCCACGTTTTCGTTTTGTGCCATTGTTGTCGAGTGAATCTGACGAAACAGATGGTTTCTGGCGGCGAGTGACACCTGTTGGATCTTGTAAGGCCGTACGTGCGTATTCAATAGAGTTTTGTAGGAGCCTCGACCACGTCCTCGTCGAACTGGTTGAGTTACAAACATTGGATTGGCGGGTTTGATGGGAGGAGCATATGCTGAAGAAGAAGCCAAGGATGCCGGGGCTGCAGCAGGGCCACCTTCCTGAGCAGGAGCAAGACCTGCGCCTGTTGGCGAAGACTCAATGTCGGATACATCAGTATCATCAATGATGGAAGACACTGGGCTGTTTAACGAGTCGGTCCCTATTGCTGATCCAGGGAGTCCCAAGGGAATGACAACAGGTTTTCGAACAGTAAAGGCAGGAATAGAAGCCGGATTCTTTTCTTTTTTAGTGTCTCCCGCGATACTGTTTGCGCCACTGTTTGCGCGACTTCGAGGTTTTTGATCACTACTAGGGATCTGCATTGAGACTTCATCCAGTATATTCAAATCATCAATAGATCCAGTTGAAGACGCGGTTTCTAATGCATTCTGGGCAGACTCGGACATTGACATGTCATAGTTACTAGTGCTATTATTACTGTCGTCTTGGTCTTCTTCTTGAAGGCGGATACATTCTTGTCGGGCAAAAGTGTCCAATAAATCAATAGGACGCGTTGACTGTGGTACCAACTCCGGCATGAATCGACGGGTTTTTGACCAGACTTGTCGAGACATCAGCAGACGGATTGAAGCAGGCATCGAAGCCCATAGATTCGCCGTTTTTAGTTGCTGCCACTGCCGCTTTGATGACCATCAGCCGCGCATCCAGCGCGTCCTTCGGACTCGACACCCAGCGGTCGACGACCTCGACCGGCCACAGGACTTTCTCGGCGCGCGGACCCGTGAAAGCGGGATCGGCGCGCACGGCGGGATGCACGAGTTCGGTCCACACGACGTCGCCGCGCCGGAAGCCCGGGGCCCAGCGCCACGGGTGCGGCGGGTATTCGAGCACGACGACGCCGGCCAGGTTTGTGTCGGCGAGCTGCGGCGGGCGCGGCTCCCTGCGCGGCTTGAGCTGTTGTTGTTGCTGTTGTTGGTGGTGGTGCTGTTGCTGCGCCAGTTGTTGCGCCGCCTGCTGCGCCGCCATCTGCTCCGCCAGCGCGCGCGGCGGCCGCCCGATGCGCGCCGCCACGGGCGCAACGCCCGACGCCAGCGCAGCCAGCGCCGCCTGAGTCGCCGCACCGGGCGGCCGGCCGCGCGGGCGCGGCGCTGGCGGAACGCCGCCGCTGTTGGCGTACGAGTTCTTGGGCGGCCGGCCGAGGCGCTTGCGCGGGGGCGGCGGCTGTCCCTCCATTTTTATTTCTTTTTTTTTAATTTATTTGTTTTTACACTATCCCTGTTTATTTGCGATGACTGCTGAAAAGACCTTGCAGCTTCTTGAGCAAGCCTTCTTCCCTTGGTGCCGTCTTCGCTTTCCTGTAACACGACTTCCCCAATCTGGACATGCACACTCGCCACCTTCTTGCCCCGGATCGTCAACACGCGCGTTACCCTACGCACCACAAAATCTTGCTTATCCGATCCTTCGGTAAATGAATAGTCATCAGGCGTCAAGTCCTGATAAATCCAATGATTCGACGTCATCTTCCAACTCATTCAACTTGAGATCGAGACTGTCGCTTCTTTGCTGGGGAATCTCAAAAACACGGAAATTCCTGGGGCGACTATTTCGGGGTATCTTCTTCTTTCATGGGTTGCATTTGTTACGCGTGTTGTTGTGGTAGCAGCAGCAGCCGGAGCACCATCAGCAGGCTGAAAGACGAGAAACTCTTGAGTCACTTCGCGGATCTTGTTCCTCTGGGACAATTGTAGCAGGCAGTGGTAGAATGGCGCGGCTTTTTATCGGTGTTTTGGGTGACTTTATACTGGATGCTGATGATGCGAGGAGGGAAGGCGTTGAGGGTGTGTTGGGTGAGAGAACGAGTTCTGACGTGGCTGAACTACTTGTGACTGTTGATCTTGACGACTGACTCCGAATAGTTGAGAACTTCCGAAGCAAGTATTCGAGATGCAATGCAGAGTCCGAGAGTTTCCGTTGCGGCTCAAAACTCGGGTGGTCCAAGGGTGGAACGGGTGGAAGGTCGCTTAGCAGTCAGCGGAACCAAATCGGATATCTCGTTCATGATATCTGCATACGTTTCAAGCAATGCAGACGACGCTGAAGCTTTTCCTCTGACTCGCTGGTTTCCGTGATGTAGTATGCGTGTAGTGTCGATTTTAGGATAAGCCGCGATCAAGGACTCCTTCCTTGCTGGGACAATGTGTGCGACAAAGCTCTTGACCCCTGAATCCATTTTTTGTGTTTAAAAAGATTATGGGATTGCCCAATAAAGCTTGAGGAGAGGCAAACAATTTCATTGTAAAACTCAATGAATTTCATTACAACCTTTGTTAGACACCCAACCAAACAACATCTCCTGACAAACATATTACATGCATGGCAAGTTGAAGTATTGATGCCTGGCTTGTTTGAAATGTGAAGGATAAGGAATTCATGTTACAACAAATTACGGGGTGTTGGCAATATAAGATGTTTAATATGTTTTTCAACACCACCTCACCTTACGGAATATGCATGTTGCTAGAACCGCACAACAAAGCGGTGAACGTTAACACTCTTATTGAAATAGTGACAATGGAAGAGTTACCATTGACGTATTAATTATTACATAATCACAAATAAAACTTGAGTCAAACAACGCTCAACTTTTTCGCCGATAACTATTTTTCCCATTTTTTTTCACCACACATGCAATGATCCCAACTCCAAAGACTCTGCTTCCGAATCAAAACCTGCTTCATCCACACCAACAACATGAGAATCAATGCGATATGGAATCATAACTGTTTCTGATTCTTCGGAGCTCTTACTGCTCATTGTATTTATCCATGCTGATGTAGCCAGAGAATCTTGTCGTTCCTTTCGCACAGGTCGGCGGCGAACTTTTTGTGAAACTGATTTTTGATGGCTACAGATAGTGGTTGGAGACTGTTGTAGCAGAGATTCAAGATGAATTGCTGAAGTAGACATTTTTCGTTGGTGACTTGGTGTGCCAGGGCTGCATGAGGAGCTTTCTGTGGTGACTTGTGTAACTTCTGGAGAGACTGGAATGTTGAGGACTAAGCTTGAAATCTCAATCATGATTTGGTTGTATGTTTCATGCAGATTCGCGGATGCTGATGACCAGTCTGTGGAAGTGGATCCTTTCCGTTTGTGCCGAAAGGAAACTTCACAACGCAGATCCACTGGCTGTGCCCCCTTTAGGGATTCCTTACGAGTGGGGATTGAGTGCGAGATAGAAGTAGTGGCGATCAAGTTCATTTCTGACAGGTTAATTTTCACGTAAATTTTGTTTCATGTTGGACGTTAAAATGTTTCAACAGTGTTTTTGGTGTCTATTTGGTGCCCCCCAAACTGAAAAATCACTACTTATTCTCATTTTCAAACAGTAAATATTGAACTTTGCATAGAAAAGAATTTAATTAATGATTGGCCAAAAAGTGTAAGAATTGAGACAACCCACTCCTCCTCTTCTGTTTTCCATCTGGAGTAACAGCTAAAGCACCCACAGATTCCCCCTTTTCAGCCAGCTTCTGGCTATTCTCATCATTTAATAGTTCTTGTCTCTGCCGTTCGGCTATTCCTCTCAAATTCAGCTGAGACGCCCTCGCCAGCCGTTTTTCAGCACTCGGTTGAACCTTTCCCAGTGGCTCCACTTTGACTTCCACGTTCTGTACGATATTGTTCCGGGAAAGTGTCACTACACGAGTCACTTTTGAAACAATCAAGTGCTCAGGTTTCTGTTGACCTGAAAGGTTGTCTTGAGAAGATTCATCGCCACTCAGCACATTTTCGGAATCGTCTTCAGCACTGAGAGATTCTACAATGGATCCAGCGAGGCTTTCAAAGTCTTGACCTGAGGTACTCGGCGTGATGGAAACAAGATCTGCGGTCCCTTCATGCACCAGCGAAGGAACACTGCTAGCCGCGCTGGTTTCGTCGTCTAAGCCTCCGGGAACAGGAGTCGTTGAACCAAGTGGTGTAGGAGATCCTGAACTCGAGATTTCAGAGTCTGATTGCGCGCGAACCCAGTGCTCGATAAAGTACTCTTCCACGATAATCTCGTGGTGGTCGTCATCGTCTTCTCGGTCGTCCTCAGCCGAGTATGCATTCAGGATTGAGTAGGAGCTTGGAGGGTTTCGAAGGAGGCGTTGTTGTTGCTGTTGCTCCTCGGATTCTTCTTGGAATTGGTGTGGAGGGTGTATTTTCTATTTTGGACATGAGGTCTTCGAGGTTCAGGACAGAGTTGCGGAGTCGACGGCCGCTGACGCCAGGGTTAGCAAGAGGGGCTTTTGCGGCGAGTTGATCTTCTGGAACGAGGTCGGATATCTCTCCAATAATGTCGCTGTAGGTTTCTAGTAAAGTGGTATGTCCGGTGCTTCTCCTCGATTCTTCAGCAGCAGGTGAAAGTTCCCGAGGCCGAGGAACAGGGAGGATTGCAGGACTCAGGAGCCACAAGGGGGAGCATATGCATGTTGTGGATTGTGTGGATTGACTCGGTATCATGCACTGTTTGGGCCAGTGAATGGCTTCGAATCGCTTCGATATACAGATTTCCCTCTGCAATGAAATCTTTGTCGTCGTCTTCGTCATAGTCATAGTAGGAGCTGTCTGCGTCTCGTTGGGAATATAGATCAGTGTCAAGATCAGAGTTTGCATCATCCGCAGCCGATGGGATAGCATACGAGGCTTCAGAATATGAAAAGTTGTCCAAATCAGGCTCAGCGTACTTTCTTCCAATGGTTCCGCCTTTTGTAAAAACGGAGCTGTGTCGTTGTAACAAATAGAGTAAATAATCAATTTAAGCTAACAACCAGCCACAAGAGTTACAAACCTATAAGTATACTTCCGGGACAGATGCTTCTTGTACCGCCTCGAAACGGTCGACGAAAGACTCACTGAAGGCGGCAGTGAATCTGTAGGAGTCACATCAACAAAGTCGTTGAGGTCAAACCAAAACTTTTCGCTGCTATCAGTGCCAGGTTTGTAGCTCTTGACGGCCGTCTTGATTGGTTCTGGTATAGGTCCCTTCTTTTGTGCATATGAAACAACGTTAACGTCTGGCTTGGAGTTCCCCTTGAAGAGGTCTTTGAATGTTGACTTCAACCCGTGAGGTTTCGCGGGCGATGGACGGGGAGATGCGGGTGAAAGGCGTTGGGCCGGTTTGCTTTCAGCTTGGTTTTCAAGAGCTGTTGCAGCTGGGAGCGGAAGCATTTGGCGGGTACTCATTTCTAATCTTTTTTTTTGATTGAAGTTCAGGTTTTTCCAACAGATTCGACCCCACGAAAAGTTGTCGAAAGTTCGAGTTATTTGTAATTGGACTGTGATTGACCGTCGGTGGCTTGGTAAGGTATTTGTCAGTATGTGTAAGCTGGATATTACCTTGAAGCTCGGGAGGAAGCTCAAACGCCGCAAACTGCATAGGAAAAACAAGGCTTGAAAAGGGTTCGACTGCCTGCCGCTGGTTTATGCCGTTCCGCCACAGCAATCAAACAAGATAACAAAAAGTAAAGAATGTAGCATATTTTGAGATATTTTGAAAAGGAGAAGTCTCTTTTTTTCCGGGTTTGACAGGTTGACATAATAAATACTACAACTCAAAACACACGCGTGTTCCAAATGACGCGACTATCCTTCGCTAAAACCCTCCTGCTGATAGTATTGGGAATTAGTGCTTCAGCCGTCACCGTTTTGAATCCAAGCCCAAATGCCATCACCTTCAGTGTATTCAGTCCCAACGAAACTATCCGCTGCGGCTTTATTCCTACGAATGAGCCCCTCTACGCTACGCTTTGGGTCAAGGTTCGCTTGCAACCAGCCGACATTGAGCTATATACTCTTGACATTGCATCTGCTGCGGATCGAAACCACACCTACTGGTTCAACTTTACTGCACCCCAAACCCCCAAAAACTACACTCTGATTTTTTGGGAACGACTTTATTTGGAGCCGAGTTACCGTACAGATCCGAAAATCACGGGACTTACCACGACGCAGATGGTTAAGTTTACTGTCCGGAATCAAACACAAACTACAACCTCGTCAAGAAAAGCACGAACTAAAAGCCTTTATTCTTCGTATAAAACACATTCTCGCCGAAATGCCCCGTTTCATCCACGTATTATTTAAGAATCGAAGTCTCTGGTTTATTCACGAAAGCGTTTTCAGAAATAAAAAAAAAGATAACATAGACAAGCAAAACTATAAAGGAGCAGAGCAGATCAACCGTCTTTGGAATCGATAATACCGCCTTCTGAAATCGCATACATCGCTTCAGCTTCTGGAACAGAGCTGAATTTGAAGTTTTAGTGTAGTAGTGAGTTACATAAGTATGTGCGACTCAACGGACTGTCCCAGATTTTGCAAATGCGCGATTCGCCGCGTCCCTTACGCAAATAAAGCCTTGTAGTCGAAGCGTGAGCCAAAACGTGTCCACCAATCGGTTTCTTGGGATCTTGAACAAACGTCAGACTTGCACCTATTTTACAGTCAAGAGGATTTAGTCGAGTTGACAATCCCTGTGCAAATAACTATTACAAACCGGGATCAGCAGTCATTTGATTGGTGATGAAAACAGCAACGTTGAATTCTTCTGCGAGCTTCGTCAACTTCGCAAGCATTTGTCCAAGTTTCTGTTGTCTTTCGGCAAGTTCTCCACGGCCAGAGTAGTCGACACGATATAGAGCCATGATGGAATCCACAATGATAAGACGATACCCTCCTTCAACCATTCTGGCTCCAACCTCAGTGATAAGATCCTAAGGCAGGGTTTAAAGTTTTAGCAGGAAACGTAACAAAAAAACAAGCCAAACCATCTGGTGTTCGCAATTGTAGGCGCGCGCAATGGCAATATTTTCAAGAACTGAGTCTGGCTCCAAGTTAAAGCGTTGCGCAATCGAAGCAATTCTGTCGTCACGAAAAGTGCCTTCGGTATCAATGAAGATGACGCGCCCGGCTGCCCCGCCTTGGCTAACGGGAAGCTGTGCAACGACGCAAAGTGTATGCGCCAGTTGGGTTTTTCCAGTGCGAAACTCCCTGAACATGAAACAGGTGTATTAAAGTATAATTAAAATATTCGTAAGCAATTTACCCAAATGCTTCAGTAATACTTGAGCTCTCTATCCCTCCATTCAGAATCTTATCAAACTCTTTGCTTCCTGTGGAGAGTTTGAAAATATGGCGACGTTTGATGGATACTTCGCTTCCAGTAAGGAAGCCATTTGGCAAAAGTTTTGCTGCGGCTTCTTTAATTTTCTCAACTTTGGCATCCGACATTCCTTTGATTTTTGACAGATTTCTGATGGTCGTCATTTGAACTCCCTGTTGCGGTTAGTTATCGCAATCCATTATAGATATTTTTGGAAATAGGTTTGTCTCACTCTGATTGTTTGGATTCCTGCCGCCTTCAACTTTAAGATATCTGCTACATTGATTCCGCAAGTAGCTAGCTTGTCGATTTCCATGATTTCCTGTTCGTGTTGAAAGTTAGACCGAGGAATATGATATAGAGCAACTGCACAGCGACAAACCTCCTGTTCGACTTCCTCATCGTCCAAAACTTGCTGGTCAGCAACATCTCTAACTAACTGGTCATTTGCGCTCATTATTCGTTGTGTTTTTTGGATCTTTATTTGAATAAGTATTTATTATATGTCCGAATTTATACTTTTCGTCGTGTTCGGACAAAGTTATTTCCAAAAAATGAGAGCTTCTCGGACCTCTTTCCGGAAGAAAAAGACCAAAAGCGGTGTAATTACAACGTCGGCTGAAAGAAGAATAACCGCAATGTCATAAAAGACCATCGTCATATCGAACGTTGGGATTAATCCAACAGTGTATGACTTGATCTGGTAAGCAAAGAACGGGAGGTAGCAGATCACAAGCGATAAGGAAAGCAACAGACATTTGGTCAAAATCTGTCTCTCTAACACGAATTCTGACAAGACCCAGGACCTCAGGGTCATCTTTCGTACCGTCCCGTTCTGACATGAAGAATGTTGCAAGCGCAGGGTTCTCGTCAAATTGCCGAGAAGAGTAACGGTACGTTCGAGTATAGAACCAGCCCATACAGAAGATAGTCATTCCATAAATGATGGACGAAACAATCACCCACGCAGAACGTTGTGGTTCCAAGTCCGGCTTGATCCCATCTGAAGTTGGTGACGTAGAAAACATCCAAATAACAGCCGCAACACATCCCGAGAAGATCACATACAACATTGAGTAGTAGAAGTCGAGGTATTTGGACTCTCGAATTTGGAAGTATCGTTCCATTGCCAAATGGACGTTCAAGCAAAAAATGGTCGCAATACAAATATTACTGTGAAAAGAACTCGTCAGATAAAGATGTTCGACAGATGGTTATGTGATATGGTGCTGGGCTTGACTATCGATCAGGTGAGCACCATATTGATGTCACCATTATAGCCAAACATCAGTCAACCAATTACTTTTGACTCTCACCTAAACGCTGCTGATCCAGGGTTTGTGAGTGCCAGCAGTCCCAAACCTTGAAGCGAGTGCACAAGTGCTCTTCCAGCAGACCATGTGAAGCACATGAACACAAGGGCAACTGTTAGCCGATCCATGGATGTTTTCAACAGACGTTTACGATCAAAGACGGCTGCGAATATAACAGTGCCGTTCTATTGCGATTGAGTTAAACTATCGATTTCTATCACACATAGATGCAGCCTTACCAGCACCATCCCGGCGGCGTAGATGTAGAGGAGTATAGTCAGCAATGTCGTCATTGGAATAACTGGCGGCGGCTGGCATGCGGAAACCTGGTGGGAGCTTCGTTGCGTCCATGGGAGATGCTTGAAACAAAAAAGGAAGTATTCGTGATTGCGAAAATTTTACTTCCAAGAAGATCTCAAACAATTTTATCCTGAAGTTAATTTTAAAAAT
This sequence comes from Obelidium mucronatum, assembly GCA_025765595.1. Lineage (NCBI taxonomy): Eukaryota > Fungi > Chytridiomycota > Chytridiomycetes > Chytridiales > Chytriomycetaceae > Obelidium > Obelidium mucronatum. The sequence goes on along the minus strand of JAIVFH010000112.1, from coordinate 67,424 downwards.
GTGTTAATTTGTTTTATATTCTTCGTTCGACAATAGGTATGTTAAAAGCGAGACATGAATTCGTGAAAGCTCCAACGAGATTTGTTCGAAGCTTTGAAAACCTTATATAACTTCAGTCAGCGACAGTCTTTTTCATGCTGAGTAGTGCTCTCGCCTAGTTTATCATTGATGCCAAATATTCGAGTTACTTGATTGCGTAAATCAAGGTGTAAATCTGCCTAGAATGAGACCAACATGGCTATCAATCACCTATCCTGGGACTATTGACATCTCAAGTAGCTGGAATCCTACTATTTCCCGATCCTATCGACACAGAAAACGATGCTGCGCAGATTGTGTCCCTGGGAGAAAGAAACTTTGATGCTGCTGGCAATGGAATCACTTTTCCAACTACCTAATCAACCTCTCACTCTTGGTCAATCTTACGTATTCCGATTCATGACTGCTCCCAAGGCAGGCGTTCAATGGGGAACTATAACTGTGGATCTGTACTTGATGGCGGTGAGATGCAGAAAAAATGAGCTTATAATTCTGAATCGGTTTAGAAAGGAGAACACTTTATAACTAAACTTGCACGAATCGATCCGTCTCAAGCATTGGAGCCGCTTAACGTGTATTCAGGAACAATCCCAGTCACAATTCCGGTAAATGTCGGGACCGGACCACTGTACTTTGTCAGGATATATGGACTTGATAAAACCACTGGATCAATGTTTTATTTGCCAGATTCCTCTTATTTTCCAATCGTGAATCCTTATTCTGGTGATCCTCAGTTTCCATTGTAGGAATATTCGAACTCACTCTCCTTTTGACTTATAGGCAAGTGGAACCATCCAGCATATAGCGATTCATGGGTTTCTGGGCGAACGACTTTGTTGAACTTTATTCTTGGAGAGCCTTTTTCAACTGCAACCACGTAATACCCTTTCGCTTCGGAGAAACTCCACTCACGATATGTTTCCATAGCATGCGTCTTGAAGCTACAGGCGAAACGATGGACAAGATTTTAATTGTTAATTCTAGTATCCCAATCACTGAAGCGATGAAGGGCGGAGTTGCCACGACACTGTCCTTAAGTGTTCCCATTCCACTTGATTTTTCTTTGGTTTGACGACAGTAATTGAATCAAACTTAGTTAATACTTTTTATTTGATTTATGTAGAACTTTTACGCTCGTTTAATTCCTAATGACGGGCCATTCGCTTCTCCAAAATCAATCGGAGCAATCGGATCGCCCTTTCTTGGATTCTCACTGCCTACTATCATGTTAGCATCAAGTTTTCAAAACTATGATCTACTGATCCTTTATGCTTATCGATAAACAGATTTACAATGTTTCCAGTCTGCTGTCATATCGAATTTTAACCTCCAAATCAATATCACCACACCACCCCAAACTACTCCAGTAAAAACGACGGCAATAACTTCAGGTTTTTATAAACAATAACATCACTTTCACTTGGAAATACACAATTCCTAAGCCTGTGGTTCCTTCATGGAACATTGACTTATATTCTGGTGGAGACAGGAGTTCAATGTACATGGGCAAGAGACTTAGAAGCGATTTGAAGGCCACGACTTATAAATGGAGTATCGATGAAGATATTCCTTCTGGGTTGTATTTCGTGAGGGTCTGGGGCTATGATACCGACGGGCTTAAAAAAATGGCAGAAGTAGATCCAATTAGTCAGATTAGCTCCAGTATTTAATGTCTTTAATCCAAATCGCGGACCTAATTTTCGTTAAGACTTTGTTTTCAATTGTTCCATATTTCAACACAGTTGAGTTTCTGACCTCCATTCACAACCAGAATTACAAGTATCTGCAGCGCCAAATTGGAGGTATTTCTGAAAAGAATTCATTTTCGAAACCGTATTAATTGTTTTAACAGCCAAGGTTGTAAGGCAAATGTTACATGGGCCACCACCTTTATTAGCACTGGAGTTGTTTTCTCTGTCCAGGGATGGGTTATTGATTTATACAAGAATTCAAGTTGAGTTCCCTCAATCATTGAGAAAGATAAACTGTCGCGTAGCTAATACCGTTTCATAATACCTCTTTAGACAATTATAAATTTGTTGGAACACTTACTCCAATACCGCTTGATCCATCAGAAAGCTGGGCCATTGTCGATATTCCTTTGACTGCACCTGTCGGAACCGATTATTTCGTTCGCGTCCGTGCGGTACTCAATCAAGGCGTCTTCCAAGATCAGGATTTTGGAAATATTACTACTTGGTTTAAAATGAACCCAGCTCCGGCAGCTTCAAAGCGGAATACTACCATTGCAAACTTCCCTATTTCAAAGGCTCCCTCAAATGTGACCAGCACAACAACATCAAAGCCGAAAGCGAACTACACCATTGATCCATTCGCGAATCCAAACGCAGGAAAGAGTCTGAATGGGATTTCTGCAATTTTGTTGTCATGCTTGATTTTTGTTTTCATTTTGTAAGAGCTTCACAAATGATTTAATAGAATAGATAAAATCCTCTTTTCATTGAATTGGAAACTGAGTTACAGTCCTCGAATGACTCTTTCGTATTCTGTTGGCAGATGATGCCCCACCATACTCAGCCCAAACACTAACTCTCCAAACCTTCCTTCGTCTGGTTTCAGAACCTCTCGAACGTCGGCACCCTGTCCATTCTCGGTCGGTACCCAAAATGTCCTTCCAACAGGGAATAGCTTTTGGTTCGTGAAACACTTTCCTCGTATTTCCACGTCCAGCTGCTGGGCTGCAGACTGCTGCAGGCCACCGGAATTATTTCTCGAAACGTATTGTGAAATAAGCGAACTCGCTAAAGATGGTGTCCCGTGCATATATCCAACAACGTTTGTCAAATCACGGACAGAACCCAGACTCAAATCGGGAACGAAATCGTCTCCAATAACAATGTTTGTCACAAGAGAGTTGAAAGCATCCGCATATCCCGTTTTAATACCATCCGAGGTTTCGGGGTCAATAATGATTCGAGATATAATCGCTGGTGTCGCGTACGAGAATCCATGGATTCGAGTGTTTGGTGGAAACCCTGTTTCTGGTTTGACTAAGCCAGTCACTGGATCTCCCCATTGTAATGCGATAAGAGCAGCGAGACCAGCACCCAAAGAGTGACCAGTTACAATGAGACTGTATCCAGGATGTGCTGTGAGGCCTGCATTGACAGCCTCGTATACTTTCGGAGGAGTTGGATCCGTTTTAAATGGGTTTCGAAGGCCTGTAGTGCTATGCCGGGCCTGTTCCGAGTTTTGCTGGGATATTCGGGCAACCCATTGATGAGCGGGTAGAGCAACACGTTCAGCTGCTTGAAACATCCCACTGTGGACGAGGTACTTCACTCCACCGATTTCTCGCTCAGCGTAGTCGCAAGTCAAGTCTATGAGCAAATCATGCAAAGTCAAAGTTCCTCGCAAGCAGAGAAGAACGGATTTGTTGGGATGGTCCAGAACAATGTAGAACGTAGGGTTGTAATGGCTCGTATTCTCAGGTAAAATACGCGGGACTGTTGTAATACTCGATAGCAAACGGTTTTTTGAAGCGTTTTTGTTGTGATGGGTTGTGTGGTATATTGTTGATATGGGTTGGCCTGTGTAGCTTGAAAAGAATGCATGACTTCCAGAAACAGAATCACTGGATGTAGTTCTTCGAGCATGCTCAATTTCTCCTTGGAAAGAAATCGAAGAAGGATCCAGTACATTGATGGCAAGTTTTCCATAAGAACCAGCCGCGAAGCGAACATAGCGTCGAATATTCTGAAATAATCGTCCAGGGCTCAACACATTAAAATCTTCCAGGTTTGCGTTAGATGAATCGTTTTCTGGTAAAATAGTATTAGTAATCGTTTTGAGCTCTTTGCTTTCACCTCGGCCAATATGTGCAAAGACTAAAACATCGGAACTTCCGTCAATAACGACATCAGAGTCGGTCTCGTCCGTTTCAATCTCTTCGATATTAGAGCTCGATTCAAACCCAAGATTAGTCTCTGTGTGATGGGGTCGTTTCGAATTTGATAACGATTCCAAAAGAGAAGGCGAGCAAGTGGCCAAGGCTCGCTCATTGTACAACTCAACAGACATTCTCTGCAAGCAAATCCAAGCGGTTATTGACTTGATAGTCTCCAGAGTTCCTATTGATGCAAGCGAACGCTTGGGAATACTACCCGACGCCTCCCCCATAACAACCAACGACGAGGCCTCGATCTGACCTTCGTCCAAATCTCGCTGCATTTCGCGCATTACCAAAGCAGCAAATTCCTCAATCGCGGCATTCATTTCAGTGTTTCCAAAAACATTGCCAACTTGATCAACACTTCCAGAAGCAATATCCAATCCAAGATTCGTGAAATACTCTCCAACACGAATCCCAGCATTTGAAATCTTGTCTGCAACCATAAGAGTGCCCGATATGATGGGTGTGATTCCAGTCGCATCCAAGCCAGTGTTTGCTCCCACAGTGTCAACCACAGCCTTGACCAAGTTGATGCTCGTACTGGTCGCAAACTTTGCGAATCCGAAGCTGAACTGTGTGATGACTTTGGCAGAGTTGAGTGCAAATGACTTTTGGTGTATTTTTCATGTTTAGATGAGAGGAGGGGGCTGTTTGTTTCTTACCAGACCATCCGTAACTGTTGACACCGACTCACGTGTCCCGTTGTCCAATGCATTCTCTAGAGGTATTAATTGATTCGCCGGAGTTCCTGTATCCATTCGTTTTTTTGTGGTTATGTTTTTTTTAAGGATGAATTGAACTGGATCCAAACTCATGGGGGAAGTTCCACGTGAGTCATATGTGAACACTGGATTTTTAAGAGTTTTTAAATGATTTCAGCTGAGCAGACCTTTTTTTTTTTATTTTCAAAACACACACGCGCATAGTAGACACAAGAAGGAGAAAAAAGCATAAAAGAAATCACAGATAACAAGAATCTGCTCAGCATTCTTTCAAGGGGGGGCGGCTTTATTCCAAAATATCTAGTGAGCCTTGATGGAGCTTCCGTGTTCTGGGTTCTCGTCAGTAGTGTCCTTCACGAAAGCCTTGGTGAAAAGACAGAAGAAGACGAGAGAGACAGCACATGGGCCAATCATGACCCAGAACTGAGTAGTGTTGGAAAGAACGTTTCCATTCGCCTTGGTGAAGACGAAACCGTTCAAAGCCCAAGAGAGACCACCAGCAGCGGACTGAGTACCCTTGTAGAAACCAGCGTAACGGGAGAGAGTCTCAGAGTCGTTGGAGATGGCACCGATAAGGTAGTTGGTGAACACCTGGAAGAAGGCGTCGTAGAGACCGTAGAGGATGTACAAGATGAATGGTCCAAAGAAGCGGCCAAAGTCAGTACCAGCGTCAATCTTGACAAAGTCGGCAGCGGAGGCTTGGTATTCAAAGACGGCACCTCCAGCAAAGAAGACGATAGAGCATCCGATCATGAGGTAGCAACCGGTCCAGGCACGCGCAATACGAGTGTACTTGGTGTTGTCCAAGAACATGTTTCCGAGAATCCAGGCACCGGCGGCTTGTCCGAGCCAGTAGAAGATGGCCTTGAGACCGTTGGTACGACCGGAGAAGTAGCTACCGAAGGCACCGAATTGGTAGGTGTAGAACCAGTTGGAGGACATGCATGGAATCATGATGGTCAACATGGCTGGGTTGGCAAAGAGCTTGAGGATTTCAACAAACTCACGGAGAACGTTGGTTGGTGGGGTTTCGACTTGGGTTTGGTCTTCACGAATGATGGTACCTGGTGGTTGAATCAGGAAAGCGACGACGGATCCAGAGGCCATGAGAACGATAAAGATCAAGTACATGGCATCGTTCATGGCGTAACCACCTGGACCAGCACTCCATGAGAGAATTGTTCCGATGGTGTTACCGAGCACGGCTCCCAAGTTGAAGATAACCCAGAAGGTGGCGAAGAAAGTTCCCTTTTGGGATTCAGTTGGGTAGGTCAAACAGATCTGACCTTGGGCGGCCCAGAGCATACCGGCACAGAGACCAATATAAGCACCAGAGAAGATGGAGAAAGTGTTGGCGGCGTCGGTAATTGCACCCTTGCCATCTGGACCTTGCACCTTGAAAACGTTATATTGGGCAGCGGCATAGATTGCATAACCGGTACCACCAATCGCCGCAAGAATACGTGGACCGAGAATGTTATTAAGACCACCAGCAAGGAGACCCATGATGGCGAAACAGAAGTACAAGGAAGCGTTTTGCTTGTCCTTGACTTCTTGAGCGTCAGGACCAGCAGTCGGCAAGGAGTTCAAAGCGTTGAACATTCCTGGACACAGGAAACAGACGAAAGAGATAACGTAGACTTGAGTACGAGCCTGGTTGAGAGTGTCAAAGAAACCCATTTGCTTTGGTTGGTGTTTGGATATCCGAAAACGGCAAGCAGGGGTTCCCTATTTATATGGTTTTTCGAATTTGGGAGGCTCTCGCAGTTTAAAACCTTTAGTGTTTTGCTCTTGCATTTTTGAACTTGAGGAATCTTTTCTCATTTGGTTTTTTGAAGATTTGAACAACAGAATAAAAAATTGTTCTTTGATGAACGGCGACACAAGTTCGAACTTGCGAAATTAATTGATCTGATCGAAGTTGAACCATTTTTATCTGATTTCAGTTGTGCTTTCTAAACTTTTTGCGTTAGTACTGCAAGTGTGACAGAAACAGGTTCAATGTAGTAACAAGTTCAAACATGAAACTGTACAAAAGCAAGCCATAGCAACACGCTCATATAGCGTGAATCACTTGTATCAATTTTAATGCGAAGCCCTCTGACTCCTTCAGCAAAAGAACTGCCATCCTTTTCAGCCCTCTGGGACTCTCGACCACTATCCGGAAGCGTTAAAGTCCCGGTTCAGCATTATGCTTCCAATAGTTCACATGCATGCTATTCATCACCGATTCCTTCTCCTTTTCTCCCTCCAATATCTTGTCATCTTGGTAGTCAAGCCCCTCCAAGCCCAACACCAAGCAACAATTGTTACCAACAAAATGGCAGTGCATCACCCCCGCCATTCGGCTGCACATACTCTTCAGCGTCTCTAGAACCAGCCCTGGCACGAATGCACAATAACAGACCGCAATGCCCCCACTGTTCAGAATCTTTCAGCACAACATACAACCTCCAAGCACATATCAAGAGCACGCATTTCGACGACCGACCGTTCCATTGCACTAAATGCCCTGCAAAGTTTAGCAAATCGTTCAATTTAAAGCGCCATGAAACCCTGCATTCCGGTCAGAAGCCGTTCCAGTGTGCCGTTTGTAACGCCCGATTCACACAGAGAGGGCATTGGAGGAGCCATATTTTAGCCAAACATCGAAAGAATGAAATCCAGCAGATTCCAAAGCCGGTGGGGTGTAATTCCGGTGAGGGAGCGGTGCAAGTTGTTTTTGTGTGTGGGTTTTGTGGGGATCGATTCGCGTCGAGAGGTGGATTAGAGTTTCATTCTGTAATTCATGTATAATACGTTTGTTTTAGTAAACATAAATAATTCTTGGTCTATAGACATTTTGTTTTCTTTTTCTTCAATATGTGAGGTTTGAGATTGGGGCGTTTTTGGGGGCTCCGTCAAACAGCCGCCAAAGTTTTCCCTTTATCGCGCAATACGGTGGTCCGTATAAAAGTTATTTCCCCAAAACAAATGGATACCGCATGCAACTTTCATAGCACCGTGTTGATACCGATCTCAACATTCCTTTCCTTCCAATGCATCATCATGTCTTCAGCAGAAAATATCCGCCTTCACGCATCCTTCCTCTTTGGCATATTGACCTCGTTCTTAAATATCGCATCAGATCTCGTATCTTCTGAAAATGGCATTCAATGTGGAATGGCGCTACAAGGATTCTTCCACTTCACGCACCTATACTACGTTCTGTCTGAACGACCTGCTACATTCTTAAGTCCTTCATATATTCATGATGGTACTTGCTTTTCAATGGCGTCTGCCATGGCTTCTATTTTTTCAATTTATTGTACGGTGGTTAGTATGCTCTTCTCGATTTCCAGCTTAAAGCACCCTGCTGTTTTGACAAAAGCACCCCAGTGTACCTACAAAAGCACCCCGGTGTAACGACAAAAGCACCCCCATCATACAATTCAGCAAAAACAAACCAACACAAAGGAAATCAAAGTAGTCTTTATTAATAGATAAAATAATAGACTGTCTTGCTACAATCGACAAGAGAGTGCCAGGAATTTTTAGGGTCTGAACAGTACATCGGAAACAGACCCCATCACTACATAAGAATCTGGCAGCTTTAGTTGATGTCAGTCTTGCAATGGTAAAACGCAACAGCAAGGAAAACTACGCAACGACACTCAAAGCAAAGTCTGTCAATAATAAAAGACAGGATGCCTTGTTAAACCTACAATCCAAGTTGACACTGTGTTCGATAACGGATACCGCAACTAACCTTCAACACAACATATATCCGATAGCATCAATCAATGCCTCAATGGACGTCTTGAGGCTGAGCGAGTACCTCCAGCTATGGAACCAACGTTTCGTCGTTCCTGCGATGCCGGCAGAATGCTGACAACCTTCTTGGCTTATTGATAGCTTCCAGCCATGCGTCGACAACACTTTGGGATCACATGTCGTTTCTCTCGCAACCGTTTGGGGTAATACGGTGTTGTAGGTAACACGGTTATAAAATCCATGATTTGAGCACTTGTATAGCGAGCGTTGCGTGCCGTACCAGCTGACCTCACAGAGGCCTGTATTCATGAGATGGTGTGATGGTTTGTGATGGTTGTCTTTGAGAGTTAGTGATAGGTTGGTGTTCAAATTAATAAAAAGGACCCTACCATTGGTGTTGTGTTTCGTTAAGAGTCTCTCACATAGATAGAGCTGTAAGAGCAATCGGTGATTGAGTGATTTCGACGGTCTTGTCGTGATGTCGAAGTTATTGCATCCTGAAAAGAGAAAAGAGTGCTAAACCGTATGAGCTCATAAACCCGTCTGTATCAATGTTCGTGACTACTTACTCATTCATAGATGTAGCTGCAGCAGGATTACGGAGGTTGGCAGTAGTTGCTGGCAGTGAGTCATAAGGGCGGTGCTTCAACGGATTTCAACATTTTGTTTTCAAAAAACTTGAAAATTCGTGAGAGCATATTAACCACCGTATTATTGGCGGCGGGTACCAAGCCCCCAAGACCAAACATCAAGTACAAGATTGCTGGAGCGACATGTTACTTTTCTCGTAACGCTGTTGAGTCTCATTGTAATTTCAGCGAGTGGGCTTTACTCGCTCATTGAAGCATGGGATCTGAATAAGGCTTTGTACTTTGTGGTAGGGGTGGTTACTTGCATTGGGTTCGGCGACGTGAGCCCCCAAACAAGTTTCGGGAAAGGATTCTTGCTCCTTTTGACACCTGTGGGGATGATGATGACTGGATTGCTGATTTATTCGACTCTTTTGGTTGGCAGAAGGCAAGACATCTGGAAAGACACATTGGATCCTTGCTTGCCAACGAATCGTACGACAACTACAGCAAATGATCATGCTCCGATGAGCACTTCCTTTTTTTTGCTTGTGGACAATCCTCTTTGGAAATCAAGATGAACGAAGGAATACAGTTTGTTGGTTGCAGACGCGGCTGGTAAACCGGAGAGTCAGGCAACAGCTGGTCTTGTTTGGGTGTTACTTAACGTTTAGTGCTGCCGTCTTTTCGTCGTTGGAAGGCTGGTGGTTTTTTGATGGAGTGTATTTTACATTCACTACTTTGGCGACATTGGGGTTCGGAGATGTCGTGCCACAGACTGTGGGGGCTAGAAGTTTGTTTGTGTGGTTTGTTGTAGGTGGGTTTCTGGGAATGACTCGAATCGGAGTATCAATTGGAGAGGCAACATTGGGAGGATCAAAACTCGTAACAGAACAAGTCACTGATACTTGCCGAAAACGAAAGAGTTTGAAATATAATGAGTGCACGCCGTTACTTCGCAATCGTTAAAGTAAACAAACAATCCCATTTTGGCACAAAACTTGTTTGGAGTTGAGTCATGTGATTGGCGCTTGTTGGGAAGCAAGCTGGGAACTCTCTCTTTCTTGTCATGGAATATATTGTTATTACCAATGTAGTATAATAGCATTTGTAATTGAAGTTGATTTCAGAGTTTCAAACATTAATCATTAATAATCGGTCGTACACTGAAGAATATTTAGGAAAGCATTGAACGCACTATAAATTATTGCAATATCTATTAGAATTGTTGAAGATTGAAGAAGCAATCCTTGAGTAAGCTGATGACCCATGTCGACTCTTTCGCAGCAGTTATTAATCAAATTTTCCCGCCTCCTTGCCGACCCGCCCGCCGCAGCAGACCCGCCTCTCTCGCTCGACCGAATAAAGCTCTGCGAACCACGCATTTCCACCAGTTTAGTTTAAATTACTCACAGTGAGTGCGTTCCTTCATTTGACAAACTGCAAATTGGACAAACCCCAAAAAACAAAAAGAAGAAGACAGAATGGGAAAAGGGTCTCGCGCGCACTTCAGCACCCGCCAGCCGCCGCAGTCGTCGACGGATCTTCTCTCGCCGCCGCCGCTGTTCGACGCGCCCGTCGGCCTCTTCCCGCCGAAGCCGTCGCCGGGCGGCGCCGCAGCGCAGCCGAGCAACTCGCCCGACGACCTCGGCGGCTTCGTGCGGCGCGGCGACGGCGCCGTCGAGCACTGCATCGAGGCCACGCCGCTGCACGTGCTCATCACGACCTACCTGTCGTACTTCATCCTGATTGTGTCCGGCCACGTCAGGGACTTCTTTGGCTTCCGCCTGAACCCGGCTGCCTTCTCGCACCTGCGCAACAAGAACGTGCGTTGTTTATCTTGTTTGTTTGTTTATAGTGATCGCCCGTCTAACGACTTGCTCAGGGATACGCTCCGCTCAACTCGGGCTTCGACACCTTCTACCACCGCCGTCTCTACATGCGCATCCGCGATGTCTTTAACAGGCCAATCACTAACGTGCCGGGACGAACCGTGACGCTGCTGGACCGCACTTCAAAGGACTACAACAAGTCGTTTTCCCTCACTGGAACTAAACGGGAGGTGCTCAACTTGTCGTCCTACAACTACCTTGGTTTTGCTCAGAACGAAGGACCCTGTGCGGATGCTGTGGAAACTGCCATCAAGAAGTGAGTACACCTGTTCTTGTTATCATCGCTCAGAAATGAGGCCCACACGCAATTTTTCCGTAATCTCTACCACTACCACCCAAGTGTCTTTTGCTAACTTGTCACATCACTAGATATGGTGTCTCCAGCGGTGCTGCTCGTATGGACAATGGATCATCCGACTTGCATCTCGAAGCTGAGGCTCTGGTTGCTCGTTTTATGGGAAAGGAAGCTGCCATGATTGTCTCTATGGGATTCGCCACGAACTCCACCACTCTTCCTTCCCTTGTTTCCAAGGGATCTTTGATTATCAGTGACGAACTCAACCACTCTTCCCTCGTGTTTGGTGCCCGTGTTTCTGGGGCCGCCATTCGTGTCTTCAAGCACAATGACATGAAGGACTTGGAGTCTGTACTTCGTGATGCCATTTCACAAGGACAGCCACGTACTCACCGTCCATGGAAGAAGATTTTGGTTGTTGTGGAAGGACTCTACTCTATGGAGGGTAACATTTGCAACTTGCCTGGTATCGTTGCCTTGAAGGAAAAGTACAAGTTTTACCTGTACCTGGACGAAGCCCACAGTGTCGGAGCTATGGGTGTGTATTGTGTCTTACTGTTATTTGCCGGCATGATGTACTGATTTGAAAATGATTTTTCAGGACCCAATGGTCGTGGTATCTGTGATTACTTTGGAATTGACCCAAGCAACGTTGACGTCTTGATGGGAACATTTACCAAGTCCTTTGGTGGTGCCGGAGGTTACTTGGCTGCTAGCAAACAAGTTGTTGACCACATGCGATTTACATCTCACTCCAACATTTACGCCGAATCCATCACCCCACCCATCCTTCAGCAAATCATCACTAGTATGAGAATTATCATGGGAGAAGAAAATGGAAACGACGGTCGTCGTAGAATTCAACAGTTGGCTCTCAACTCCAAGTTCTTTTGCTCCGAGCTGAAGCGTATGGGCTTTATCGTCTATGGTGTTGATAGTCCAGTCGTTCCACTTCTATTGTGCCACCCAGCCAAGATTCCAGCCTTTTCACGGGAGATGCTGAAGCGAGGTATTGCCGTTGTCGTTGTTGGGTACCCCGCCACTCCCATTATTACATCGCGTGTTCGATTCTGTATCAGTGCTGCTCATACGATGGAAGATATCAAATGGGCACTTGAACAGATTAGCGAGGTTGGCGACATGCTTTGCTTGAAGGTGTCACAAGAAAATGGAGAGCACTTGAGCCGAAAGGAGAAGAAGAAGCTTCATTGAAGCGTTGTCTTTGTATGACGGAGTCCTTTTTTCCTGTTTATTATTTCGTCTTTTTTTTCTGCAGTTTCTTTCTTTTGTATTTCTTTTGCCCTTGTTTTTGTCGTTTCCTAGTTGTAGTAGAGTTGGGATTGGGATTTCTTTTCATTTTTTTTTGTGCAAATAACACTGTTGACTCGTAATTCATCAATTGTTTACTGCTTGAGTTTTACTGCTCAATCTATGGTCTAAATATGTAATCTATAGGAATCCTTTCCATTGCAGCCAGAAGCTTGCTTCCTCAAATCCAACCCAAGTCGCATTCGGACTGATACAGTTTGAGCTGCCACCCAACCACCCACCAAACTCTCCACAGCGTACCATCAACTTCCCAAAGCCTGAAAGTCCTACTTGATTTGATCTCGAAAATTTGTCCATGATAGCATTCCCAGTCAAGCCAACCAACTGCAAGAATCCTGCACTGCTTTGCACAACAGACGCGACTTTCGGAACAATGAGAGCCCTGTTTCTTCGATTATTGCCAGAAGCCGTAGAAGAGTTTCCAATAATCGGATTCAGGAGTCCGTCTTGGTTTGGAAGCTGTCCAATATCCATGGGAAGGACAGCCACACTAACTCCGATAATTTGGGAGTCTGCATTCAAATCAGTACTCGCCCCTGTTACCCACTTTCCTCCATTATCCCCAAGCTTAACAACCACAGAAACTTGCAGCATCACGCGTTGGCTTTTGATCCAGACAAAGTACTTTTCGAGGCCGACACTGTTTTCTGAAGTGGCGGCCGCATCCACTACAACAGCAGCCGAAAACTGCAACGCCGGTAGATAGATTGAATTCCCTTGCGCGTCCACACAATTTCCAACCTCTGCTCTCCCACTCGCACCCGTGCTATTCAAAGTCTCTGGCGACACGATCCCTTGAACAAGCTGACTCGCCCGATCCATCACCAAATCCACATGCAGCCTTCGTCTTTGGAGCCCTTCCCGCGTGAAAGATAACTGAATCGGTTCATACAAGGGAACCCAAATTTCAGTTTCGACAGAAGGCAAGATTTCATCTTGGAAGTAAGGGGTGACAGGTCTGACGTTATACGGATTCAGGATCAAGGATGTGCCGTTTTGGGTTTGGTATGCGAGCAGCGGTTTTCGAGACGCCGTGTAGAGACCGCCGGAGGAGGTTTGTTGGAATTCTTGGGCCGTGCTGTCGTATCCGCGTGTGGCGAGGATATAGCTTGTTCCCGGGATCGCCGCCAGTTGTTTTGCAGCGGGCAGGTCCAAAGTTGGGAGGTTTATTTTGGCAGTGATTTTCACGGGTTTGTAAGTGGATATGAGAATGTAGTTGTATGTGACAGTGTTCCAATTGAGGACGAGGGTTTTTGTGGCGGTGAGGAGGGAGAGGGATTCAGGGGAGAGGACGTTTGTCCATGCTGTTTTGTGTGGTTCGAAGCCGGGGTAATTGTGGAATTCGAGAGTGTTTGGGTCGAATTCGGAGATTGCGTTGGATAGTGTGTAGGATGAGGTTGGTTTATCGGTTAGTGGGTTTGTGTAGATTGCGATGCAATTTGACCCTGCTTCTGTTCCAACATCTGTAATTTTTTCGTTTTGGAAATGAGCATGTTGATTGGACCTTGTTGAGGAAGAGCAATAAAATAATAACTCAACTGGAAGAATCAATAGATTCACAGAGTTTGATTGTCTTGACGATATACTTGAGTGACAACGTTGCTGCATCAGACTTACTAATCGTCCCATTCGCATTCAAATCATCCGCAGCCACAACAACTCCAACAGTCACCACCGCATTAAAATAGAAAAAGTAGAGACACGCGCCAAGAACCCCAACAGCCACAAGAACAAGTGGAACACCCACCGCAACAGCAATACAATTCACTCTCTTCCGCTCCTGTTTGGCCCTTCTTCGGATCGCGTAGGTTTCCGATTCCGGTGGTGCAACGCCCGGTTTGAGGTTTATATTCAGGGTTCCCGAAGACGAGTAATACGACGCGTCGATCGCAGATTGTACGCGTTTCCGTTCCCGGTCTTCTTCTTTTTGTCGTTTGGCTTCGAGGCGGGCAATCTCACGTGTGCCGACAACGCCTTCCAAGGACTGCATGGAATACTTGCTTTTTTCTGTCGCTGCTGCTGCTGCATCTTTACCTCCACCAGTTCCACCAGTACCGCTGTTTACAGTTGCGCTCGACGCGAAACGGAGCTGGGTTTCGCTTGAGGAGGAAGGGGTGTCTTTACTTGGAAGCGGGCGTTCTTGATTCCAGGTTGTTGATATTGGGTTTGATATTGTGGCAGTGTGGACGGCTGAAACAGAGGCGCTGCGGGTTTGAGATTGAGATATTCTAGGAATGTTTGTTGCTCCTGCTGCTGCACTTGGTGGTAGTGGTGGGGCAACTGAAACGCGTGAGGATGCTGGAGGGGTGAGGTGTGGGAGAGATTGGATGCCGGATATGGGACGAGAGGAGGGTGTTGATCTGGTTGTGGAAGATGATATTTTGAAAGGTATTGGTGCTGGTGGTGGTGGCGGCGGCGGCGGTGGAGGTGGAGGAGGAGCGCTCATGTTGTGCTCTGCTCTCTGATTAGAATTTGTAAATCTTAGACAATTGGCTTATCAGTTTAACTTCAGTTAAACATTGATGTCACTATGTTCTACGGGAATCAGGTGCAGATAAATGGCCGCTTTTTTTAACAGAAGGTGCTGCTGGGTAACTTGGTGGATGAGTGCGTTCAAGTTGAATAGATGCCCAGGGAACTACTCAGTCTCATTTTTTGATGGCATCGGTTCTTATCGATCAGAGTTGCAGTCTGTAGCTGTAACGCAAGCTGTTTGAGCCATTCCTCAAAGACCAAGCCCCCTCAAAAAAGAAAAAAAAGCAATTCATTTTATGCTGCCTTCAAAAGATTTCTTGAAAACTCCGTCAATACGTTGATTTTGTGGGTGCTTCTTGGGGCGGTGCGTATCATGTGCTTTCTTACTGGTTCTTATCGCGTGGGTGCGTTCATACAACAAAAGCTAAAGCGAAGGAAAATGGTATAGCCAATACGCCATGGGTTTGAAATTTCCATGTTTTCCAGATGAAATAAAAGTGATCTCAAAAGTGAATCCTCTTTTCTGCATAGTTGTGATGTTTGGGGCATGTCAGTCCAAAATTGTCAGATTTAAAACAAGGGAATGGAAGGGAGCGCCACCGTGATATCTACCGTTTGGTCCGCTTCATCGACACCAAACAAAGAAAGTAGCTGCAGCGAGACTTCTTTGATCACTCACGAAAACATACGGCAAACGCGTCGAGAAACCGTTGTTGAAGTCCTTTGTTGCAGACTACCAGAGGAGCTGATCAACATCATACTGGGGTTTTCATATCATTGCGATTTCTGCTCGAAATCTCTTTCCACACTGGATGAGTCCAATGTTTGTGATCGTTGCCAAGAAGACATCCAACTCTGTCGAAAATGCCACCAAACATGTGTGGACTGCGAAAAGAAATCTTCACAGACGAAGGAGCTGTGCATAAGCTGTGTAACTATCTGCTTCAACAAAGAGTGTGAATCGACAATCTGTGAAGATTGCGCAGGACATTGCATCCACTGCTCCAACAGTTGTTGCACAAGTTGCTTTGAGGAAAGCTGCAAGCCATGCTCCAAGTGCCATGAAAAAGCGTGTTGGCAATGTTCTTTCACGAAAACTCCCTGTTGCGATGGTCCAATCGCAGTTTGCATGATGTGTTTGGATGAATGTGCGCGATGTACAGAGCTCTTGTGTGAGACCTGTGTGATCAAATGTACTCACTGTACGGCACAGTTATGCTCTATTGATTCGCGAGTTTGTGACGGCGGGTGTAAGAAGAGTGTTTGTGATAATGGGGAATGCTACTTGCCCTTTTTCGAATGGACAGGAGACGATGACTTATTTTGTGGCAATTGCAACAAGAATGTTGTAAATTTTTGCAATGAATGCCTCTTATCATGTGGTATTTGCAGAAAACTCGTTTGCTCAACGTGTTCTCCCTTTGTCAGTCGGCCCTTGCAATGTTGCTGTGTGAATTGCAGCAAGCTGATTCAACTTTGTAATACTTGCGATTCTTTTTTACGCAACTCTGAGCGAGTGTCATGCGGAGATTGTCGTACTGGTTGGCAGGCCGTAAGTATTATGGTGGCTTTTCTTATCACATTAACTGAATTCTACCACTGTTTAGACGCGAATTCGTTCAACGTGATTGAGTGAATAAACTTTACAATCTATTTTCTTAATAGCTTTACTCTGGCAAGTCCCGTTGGCGGAGTGGTTAACGCGGTGCCCTGCTAAGGCATTTCCCTCTGGGAGCGCAGGTTCGAATCCTGTGCGGGACGTGTTTTGCCATCTTGTACTGCTGACTTTGCATATTGAGATTCACATTGAATTGAGCAATGAAAAAGCTTCTAGAATTAACCCAGTTTATAGAATAGCAACAAGTGTGAGAACAACTGCAACAGAAAACTGGTTTTGGTTGGTTGCATTTCAAATCCTAAATTTGTTAACACCCACGTTGCATTAATTAGTCCTATACTATGACAGTCAGCACTGTTGTATTCACTCGCCGGACTTTAACGACGACTGCGATCATTACAACTGGCACTGGTATCTCATATCTCCTGTACCAGAATTTGTCCACAAAGCCAACAGCCATGTCCGCAAACAAGATCGCCCTTGGCTCAAGCACAACGCTCGGCCAGTTCACTGTCACACGAACACATGACTCTGTCGAGGCAAAGGAAGACCGCTCGCACCACCTGAAGAGCGGAAAGGGCTTTGTGAATCCGTGGCCGTCGTACCGCGAAGTCGCCAGTTCGTTCTTTGACATGGGCAGCAAGATATTCAGCGAGCGCTGGGGCCGGAAAGCCGCCGCTGCCGCCGAAGCGCCGCCGCCGGACGGACAGATCCCGAAGCTGCGCCCGGTCGACTTTGGCGCACTCGCCCGCGCAGCCAGCAGCAGCGACGGAATGGCGCTGACGTGGCTCGGCCACGCCGCCTTCCTGCTGAGTCTCCCGGGCGCCACAATCCTCCTCGATCCGTGTTTGTCCGAACGCTGCTCGCCGCTGTCGTTCGCCGGCCCGAAGCGCGTCGTCCAGCTGCCGCCAAACATCAGCGAGAAGCTCGACAACCTCAGAGTCGATGCCGTCGTGGTTTCGCACAACCACTACGACCACCTGGATCTGCCCGTCATGCAAAACTTGCACGCAAGGAACAAGGACATTGTCTTTTTCGTGCCGCTGGGGAACAAGGACCTGCTGGTGAATGCTGGAATTACAAACGTGATTGAATGCGACTGGTGGGACTCGTACTCTCTCAAGAAAGAGAAGACTGAATCGAGTCCGGCCGCCAATGTCGAAATCACGTGTACCCCTTGTCAACATTTCTCAAGCCGCACAGCTTGGGATAGAAATCAAACTCTTTGGTCCAGTTGGCATATTGCAACACCGTCCAAGCGATTCTTTTTTGGTGGTGATACAGGATATCGATCAGTGTTTGAAGGAGAGGATGACAAGGAATCAGAACTACCCACTTGTCCGTCATTTAGAGAAGTCAAGGCGCGATTTGGTCCTTGCGATTTAGCTGCGCTTCCGATTGGAGCCTACGAACCGCGTCATTTATTCAGCCCTATTCATTGCAATCCTGGAGATGCCGTTGATGTACACTTGGATCTTGGAAGCAAAAAAAGCGTTGCTATGCATTGGGGTACTTTTCCGCTTGGGTTTGAGGCACCAACACTTCCACCACAAGTTTTGAAGGAAGAGTTGAGGAAGAAAGGTGTTTCAGAGGAGGAGTTTTTGGTTGTGGATGTTGGAGAGACTGTGAATGGATGAGACTTTGGAAAGCACCAATACGTATTTTGAATATAATAAAACGAACATAGTGATAGAGCTATATCATTGGGGTCTCTTGAAAAGCGAGCGCGAAGACAAGTAGTGTGGACTGTGGTTAATTTTCAGGAGTCCAAATTATCACCAAAGTGAGCACATGCCCTGCGGCCGCACCCAATCCATCCCCATCCAACAAACCCATCGCAGCAGCCATCGGCGCCGTCAAATAGCATCAGTGTGCCATCCAGGAGCTATCTTTGATGTTTGAGTTCGTCAGTGGATGGAGATCGTGAGATGATAGTGCATGTTGAAGGCATCGTGTTGGACCCAACACACGCAAATCGTCAAAAGCTCATCAATGACTAGAGACGTCGGCTGTTTACGAGTGAAAGACGTGAAGAAGCTGTCACTCGGCGGATCTGGACGAATTCGTAGCATTGGAGTAGTAGAAGCAGGACGAAGAACTCATCAGAAATACCTCTTGCTCACTACCACTGCCATCAACGTTCACTCGGATCTAATATTAAAATACTCTTCACTAGAATGGGTCGTGTTATTCGCGCACAAAGAAAGGGTGCTGGTGGTATCTTCAAGGCTGTTACCAGACTTAGAAAGGCTCCAGCCAAGTTCAGAGCCCTTGACTACGCTGAGCGTCACGGATTCATCCGTGGAATCGTCAAGGACATCATCCACGACCCAGGAAGAGGTGCTCCATTGGCCAAGGTTGTCTTCCGTGACCCATACAAGTACAAGCTCAGAGAAGAGACCTTCGTTGCCACTGAGGGTTTGTTCACTGGTCAATTCATCTACGCCGGAAAGAAGGGTGCGTTAATTTCTGTTCTAGATGTGAGATTTCCTGGTTGTTGACCCTGCCTTTTTTATGTCAAAATAGCTTCCCTCAACGTCGGAAACGTTCTCCCAGTCGGAAACATGCCAGAAGGTACCATCATCTGTAACGTTGAATCACGTATCGGAGACCGTGGATCCCTCGCTCGTGTTTCTGGAAACTACGCCACCATCATTGGACACAACACTGACGAAGGAACCACCCGTATTAAGCTCCCATCTGGTGCCAAGAAGGTCCTTGCTTCCACTTGCCGTGCCTCCATCGGTATTGTTGCCGGAGGTGGTCGTATTGACAAGCCAATGTTGAAGGCTGGTACTGCTCACCACAAGTACAAGGTCAAGAGAAACTGCTGGCCAAAGACTCGTGGTGTTGCCATGAACCCAGTTGATCACCCACACGGAGGAGGTAACCACCAGCACATTGGTCACGCTTCTACTGTCTCCAGATACGCCCCAGCTGGTCAAAAGGTTGGTCTCATTGCCGCCAGACGTACCGGTTTCAAGCGTGGATCCAAGATTCCAAAGGAGTAAATTTGATGAAAAAGGGAGAAGCTTTGTTTTCTTTTTTTGTCATATTTGTTTATTTCCTTTTTTTCCGAGTGGTCTCTTATCGCTCATGTGTTTGGAACAACAAATAATAAAATGTTCTAAATTGGTTCATACTCTCATTCTTGCTCCAATTGTTTTGAGTATCTGGTCAACAGGTTTGCCATTGAACTCCTATAGTGAAAATGAGCTTGGAACAACGAGAAACAAAATGCTCTAAATGGATACTTTTATTCAATCTTTATATTTTCAAATTTGGTTAACTCCGTATTTTCTCCTGTTGATGTATTCCGTCGAATACATGGGTTCCAGCAGAGCCGCAGTTCCAAGGTTTCCTGGCAATGGCCCATCGCCAGACCAGTCTTTTGCCCGCCAATATCGCAACGTGTATTCCATGCATTCCTCCATAACCGATTCCCCGTGTAAAAATTCTGTTTCCAGAACCGCCTGGTTGAAGCCCATCCTCTTTGAAACTTCATACTCTGCCAAACAAAAGGTTTCATTCAAATCAAACTCCTGCTCCACTTTTGCACGGAGTTTCCGAATCCGATGCTCCCCCATTTTAGGGCCCAACGCCTTCCCTGGAGAATCACAACACTGCAAGACCAACTCTAACGCGTCTTCTTCTGAAATAAACGCTGCATTCTCATTAATGTATCCAGCAGCTTTCCCGAAGGACCAGCCCATCGAGTGTAACCCAGTATCCACGACAAGCAGAATCGAGTTGATGAGTTCACATTCGAGTTTTCCAAAGAGTTGGAACGGGTCCTTGTAGAAACCGAGTTCCTCGCCGCAGGATTCAGCGTATTCGGCCCATCCTTGGGATTTGTTGTTTTGGAACTCAAAGTAAGAGAATTGCTTTTCGAGATTGATTTGGGAAAGGTTTTCCCATTGATGGCTGTGGAAAAGAAACAATTGTGAGTTGAGAGGAAAAAAAAGAGAGAACGGAATAGATCGCAGGGGCCAAAAAGGTTCTACTTACTAAACTCCAGGGTAAAGCTGTTGTCCAAATAAATAAGAACGTAAGTATTTATCATCATCCTTGAAATCGAAAGAGACTTGAATACAAACCTGATTCAAAACCAACGCTTCCCATTGGTGGTTTGGCGTTTCCAAACCCTTTTCACAGTTGATGATGAATGCTCGCATTTTGTTTGGATGTGAATCCAAAAACGCCACCGGTGAAGATTCATCCAATTCTGGTGAGATGTCCAGAATGCAGCACATATCATAATTGAAGACCCTAACGAAAGAATAAAGTAAGAAACCATCAAAATAAAAAAATATGCTTTTAAAAAAAAGATATGAGGAACCTGTGGCCCATCAAAGTGAATTTCTTTGTGGCTTCAAACGCCCTTTCACAAATATCCTGAAACTTGTGATTAACTGCCGTCTCGTCGACTTCAAATAATTGGGGAAATTGCTTTCGATCACGGAGGCGAGCAGCAAAGTCTTGAATTGTTGCAGTGTGTCCTAGATCCTGGATAATGTTCTTCATGCGTTCTTGAACTTGGAAGACTTCGTTAAGACCAAACGAGTGGATTTCACTTGCCGAATTGCTGGAAAAACAGTACTCGCGAATGTATCCTTGATATGCCTACATATTTTTCATCCATCTATTAATTTTGTTCCTTTGACAAGAATGAAAAACAAAAGTTTGTACCTCCTGATATCCTGGAAGACCATAAATTCCGGCATTCGCACGAGCATGAGGTAGGTAAGAATCCTCCAAGAATTTCGCCAGTTTGAGATATCCATCCGACACAGCTTCAACGGCTTCCTCCAATACATCGTCTTTCCCCAACCTTGGATTCTTGTAAAGTCCCACAACTTGAGTTCTGACAGCATAGGGAGGATACTCCAAGATGGAGTCGAAAGCATCCTCTGATCCAACGTCAACACAGTACTTGATGAAACGTTCAATGCTTCGGCGATTCAGCGTGACTTTCTGGGTGGCTGCCATTCGGAGATTCTCAATGGCAACGTCAAACTGATTCGCAAAGTCTTCCAAGCGCTGGAGATGACACGACAGGTCTCGATCAATTTCGATGATTGTCCATAAAAAGTATCGTTCCAAGTTCATAAAAGGGTTTGTATCCCTTGATTTCAACAAACAAAGGATTGTCAGTTTGTTTATATAAGATAGAAACAAAAAACTGAACCATAAATGATCTCACCTCGAAATCAGCCCCTGGAGATACCAATTGTCTGGTTGCAACTTTGATACATCATACTCGATCGCACCTTGGATAGCCCGCTTCTCAATGTCAAACACTGGAACCTTCTCCTCGACAGGAGCCTCCTGCTCAAGAACCGTCTTGATCACACCCAACGCATTACGATGCTCAACAGCTTCTTGCGCTGATAGATCAAACATGCAATCCTCAAAGTCTACGTAGCGGAACCGAGCATCCACCATACAGAACGGCACACCCAAGTACGCCATTCGCTCATAGATGTACTCTTCTCCAATACTTAATACGGGGTGTAGCTGCAAGGGCTGTTCCGGTTCCGTCATTTTTTTGTGATACAAATTGGTTTTTAATTGGGACGTTCAGTTTCCCCCCCGCCCAATTAAAAGACAAGCCTCACATACACAAAAAAACACATGCAGAACGGAGGAGGCGGTCATCATGCCGGTGCTTTGAATCCAGCTGCCGGTTTTCAAGCTGCCGGACGCAATGAGAACAGAGTCCTCCTGGTTTCAAGGTACTTTCTTTGGAGATCAAATTGAGCACCAAGCAGTGTGTTGAACCAAAAAATGGAGCTAAAGCGACGACTTTTGGCTCAAATCAGCAACGAAAACCTCTCGATCTCAAATGCGGGGAAGCTGCAATATCCAGCTAAAACTGGAGTAGAGTACAAAGTCTTGGGTCAAAAGATGGGTTCCGTTTTGGAAAAGGGCGGAGTCGTGCCAATTCCATTGGGTTCTCTATCAGACAATGTCATATCGAGACTATTTGGTGTCAAAGACGTTCCACTGTCCGCGAATGATGAAAGGTCCTACCAAAGCACAAAGGATCTTGATCGCGTATACACAGCCCCAGGAATGGTAAGTCTTTGTTTGTTTTCATTGATTTGATTGAAAATGTGTTGAAGAGAATTATTGTGTGCTGGGGACTTTTAGAATGTGGATCATATCATACCTCTCTCAATCTCGAGTCAGAACAATGTCGCAGAACGAATTGCCCGAATCGAAGAAACGCGACCTATGTAGTATATTCTGTTTTTGTCTGCTTTTGTTGAAGTATTGCTCTTTACGTATTTATTTATGGGCGCCAGAAAATCACGGCAGGCAGTGAAAAATCTGGAGGCGCTAACCCTTAGACAAAACCAAATTCGGTACAAAGTTGCCGATCTGCAAGAGCGTCTGGCACAAACTCCGTAAGAGATCGCTGTTCTTCATACTTGAAATTTAAAATCCACATATTTAGCCCCAACGCAGACAAGAAAAGACGGTCAATTGAGAGAAAGATTGAACATTACAAGGCACAAGCAGCATTACCTTCGAACCGAGCGAAAGCAAAGTATTTGTGTTTGCGGCTATTTCTCTTCATCTACACTTTATTAAAACTGTTTCATCAAGCTTTGAACAAGTCAATTCATATTACAATGATCTGTGGGACAAGGCGATAGCGAAAGGAATTACTCCGGGGAACTTTTTGTCAGATCCGAGTAAGCCACGTGAACTTTTGGAGCGAGTATATGCTCTTGAAGACGCTGTGAATCCCCCTGAGTTGAGATGGTAAAGAGGAAAGGAAAACGGTCTTTTTTTATTTCCTGATAAATTAGTTTCGTTCTTCGATTCACAGGAATCAAGATGCAGAAAACGCAAGATATCAGGAACTACAACAAGATAGCCAATGGTTTCGCGCCGAAATGATTGACCATGGAATCCAAGACCCTGGTAGTATGAAAGTGAACGGACGAAGAAACAGCATGCAACGCAAGATCAGAATGAATGAAAGGATGGAAGCTTTCGTCTCTGTGAGTCAAGATGTGACAACTCAAGCGCAGAACATGTAAAGCTTCGTCTTTTTTGGGGGAAGTTCTTGTTGGAACTCAATCGCGCTTTAACTTTAAAACAAGGAAGGAACTCTTGGATTTTCATATGGCGGAACTTCTTGATATCGAAAATCAGCAAAACCAAATGTTCAAAGCACTTGGAGAACCATATTCCACGACAGCCCCATTGCCTGCAACAAACAATCTTGATGAATTAGTGAGCCGAACAGAGCGTCAAAAATTCACAAACGATTTTCATAAGGGGAGGCTTGATCGGCGGTATGTTGTTTGCGTCCAGTGAGCTTATCTGAAAAATATCTCCAGCCTGAACAGCGACTTGGCAGCGCTGCGCCAACTTGAGTATGAACAGGAAGAAAAGCTTGCCGCCGCTGGTGTTCTGATTGAACCACCGATTCGTGACCCACCAGATCTGGACAGCGCGTCGCAAAGATTCGCGACCATTCAATTATTGAAAGCGAAACTGGCGAACGGAAACGAACAACTTGCAGCGATATCAAAGTAAAAATTGATTTCCTTTAATTCCTCCTGTCTGCTGAAGAAAGAATACTTCAATAATTAGTGCCCAGAATCCAGCTCAACAAAACCCCGCAATCGATGCAACTGCTGTGAAAGAACCTATAAACCAAACCGCACCCGATGTAGCCAATGATCAAGAAGCCGCGGTTCCATCCGCCACTGCTGCAGCACTCGCCACCGAAGACTTGACTGCAGACCCAGTCGCCGTAGTAGAAGAACAAGACATTGAAGGCCAAGTGCTAAATACCGAAAATGATGCAAGCGTAAAAGAACCCGTCGCCACTGAACAAGGAGCAGGTCCATCTGCCATAGCTGCCGTACTTGCGAATGAGGACTTGCCAGAAGATTCAGTTGCAGTAGTAGAGCAAGATGTTGAAGAAGTCGCTGAAAACCAAAACACGCCTGATGTTACTATTGAGCAACTTGAAGAGGCAGTGGTTCCAACTGTCGCAGCTGCGGTACCAGACGACTTGCTGGAAGATGAAGTCACGGTGGAGGAGCAAGATATTGAAGTAGAAGCTCCAGTGAACGATGTGGAATATGCACCAGCACCGGCGGTACCAGCTGTAGCAGCAGCAACAGCAGCAGTAGCTCAAAATCAAGATACACAACTATTGCGCGATCTAAAAGAAGCATGCGCTCCATTGATCCAAGAGAACCTTGTATCTCAGGCTGAAGTCGACGCGGTTTCCACCGTTTTCGAGTTTACCACGTGCATGGTTCAGATCCGCTACGACCGTCCTGACAATGCGGTTGCAGATAAATTAGAGGCGATTGGATTCGATCTTGAGGCTGACAGTCTCGAGGATTATGCTAATGATGGACATGTTCGTGTTTTTCTGCTTGTTTTGGGTAATGTGTTTTTCAATAGTTTTTTTTGTTATAGAGAGACGCAGTAAGAAATGCGATAAGTCATGCGGTTAATCCAAGAGATATTCCTTTCAATGAATTGGAGGAAGAAGTTGACATTGATGAGGACCAAGATCTTGATGGAGGCGTCGGTCATGAGGATTTGGGAACGAATACTTAATTTAATAATGTTCCTGTAGAGCATTTCGAAGACTTAGATACGTGAAAAGACGAGAGTTATGGTGGAAATGCTTAGAGTTGTGATTGTACATTGGAAAGAATTGGAGTCAGTAAATTATGAGACTATTGTGACTAGAATGTGTTTTCATCAGTTCTGTTTGCTAAATTTCCCGTTTTTGCCTCAAATTCTCGGGTTTCTGTTTCGCCGCCGCCCGCCAACTACCAAAAAAAAAAACCAATCCAACCAGCACATCACTTCAAAGCCTAGTTTGACTGCTTCAACGAATGAGTGGAATCATATGGTCTCTATTCCTCCATCTAGTGCAGTACAGAGATCTGATAACCCATGGGATCGTTGTTGTCCCAAATTTGTTTACCAAAAACAAAGATGTCCTTCTCTTGGACAGACTTTATCAACAAGGGTCTCGCCACCTTCAATCCATCGCCTCAGATTCCGCCAGCGAATTCTGATGCACCGGAAGCAGTTCAAGCCCCGGCGCAAGCAGCAGCCACTAGTGGCACACTTGCCTCTTCAGTGTTGTCACTCGCTGGGCCCGATGGCTACGTCGACCCCCTCGCCGTGGCCGACTACATCTCGTACACCGTCAACACGGGCCTTGCCATGACGGCATCGAAGGTGTTTGGCTACAACCTCGAGTTTGCAGTGCACGAGAAGGGCAGCGTGCTTGTGACTGGCGCGTCGGGGTGAGTGCAGTGCGCCGTGTTTCTTGTTTTCGCTTGCTTGCTGACGTAATCAACCAGACGAGTGGGGGCGCATGCGGCGCGCACGCTCGCGTCGCTGGGGCTGACAGTGTTTGCGGGGGTGGCGTCGGCGGGCGACGCGCGGCGGCTCGCGGCGAAGGCGCAGCGGGACGCGTCTGCGGGGCGCGTGGTGCCGCTGGTGCTCGACGTGACGGACGCCGCGAGTCTGCGCGCCGCCTACGCCGCCGTGTGCGCCGCGCTCGGCGTCGCCGCAGACGGCCGGCGCCTGTCGGCCGCGGAGAAGCTGGCCGCGGGCTTGGCGCTGCCCAGTCAGCACCGCAGCACAAGCCGCAGCCGCCTGGCCGCGAGCGTCGTGGCGAGCAACAGCGACGAGGACGACGAGGAGGCGATCGAGCCGCTCAAAGTGAACTTCGACAAAACGGCTGTCGTGCCGCCCGATGTGCGGCCCGAGGATCTGTTTATTGGAATCATCAACTGCGAGGGGACTGAGTCGCCTGGCGCCCTGGAAGTCGTGCCGTTGAGCGAGATTATGCGCTGCTACGAAGTAAACACTGCGGGCGCAGTGGCGGTCACTCAATGCTTCTTGCCGCTTCTCAGAGAGTCAAAGGGCCGTATCATCAATGTATGCTCGTCTGTCGGTGTGACTGCTGCTCCCATCAATGGATCCTATGCTGCGTCTAAAGTGGCTCTCATTGCTGTCTCGGAAAGCTTGCGAGTAGAATTGTACTCATTTGGAATCAGGTATAACTTGTAGAAAGTGTCTGTGTGCCTCTCGTTTTTTAACTCATCTATCAAAAGCGTCTCCATCATTGAACCTGGAAGCCTGGAAGCTTGGAATCCAAAACCAAAGAAAGACTCGGCAGAACCTGTTCATTCGCTTCAGCTTGGACAAAGCGCGACACCCACAGCTTCTCCCACAGATGAAAGCCAAGATCAGAGCACGCCACTTCCATCCATGCCTGTCGTTAGCAGGTCGAAATCCCGATCTCTTCTTCGCATGAGTGCACCACCTTCATCACTTCCCAGCCTTAACGAAGATGAAGAAGCAACCTATGTGGCCCCCGTCAAGAAGGGTATTACAAATCGCCGAGGCAGTGGTAGCGTGGATGAAAACAACAGACCATCCAGCCCTCAAGTATTCCCTTACCAATCTGGACTTGCTTCACCACCACCATCCCCTTCTCCGCTCGCAAACAGCAATATCCCTCTTCCCTCGAAGCGGCGTAGTCTTTCCAGTCTCAGCGGCCATTACAAGCCTCCTTCTCCCACACAAGCTGCACCAGCGGCACCCGCCCAACCCCCCAAGAGAGCCACAACCTCTCTCAGCACAAACTCTAGTTTGAGATCCGAATTAACCCCACTCATTGGATACAAGCCAACAAACCCCAGCGCACTTCGCCGTGCTAGTACAACAGATCCACGGCTCGATCGTGCCCGTAGCAGCACCAGCAGTCTCAGTGTGAACCCAAGCGTTGGAATCCACCCAACCTGGGACGCAACGGATCGCGCGCGTGTGGCTCAAAAGCTGTACGGCCCCCTGATGGATACAGTTGCGGAAGTGAATCAAGCGACAGTGGACCGAGTTCGGGAGAGTGAAAAGGGGGATAGAGATGCTGCAACACAGAGACGAAAGAGTATTGGGAATTTGAGTGGCAGTGGTAGTACTACCTCGGTGGCAGGCCACTCCTGATTCTCGGGAAGATCGATTCATGGCGCCAGCGAAACCGCGTAGACGCGCTCAAAGTGTGGCACCAACTGGTGCATTGCAGCGTGCCGTAGAATTAGGGGTTGTAGAGCCAACGAATACTGAAGGAGACATTGCAGCAATGACGAGCAGTTGCAGACACGTGTCGCGAGCCATTGTTCATAGCTTGACGTCTCCCTTTCCAAAGACGCGGTACCGTGTTGGGTGGGATGCGAAAACGACTTCTGTTTTGAGATGGGCGTTGCCGGATCGGTTTTTGGATTGGGGGTATGTGGCAATGAGTGGAAGCTCGTCTTCTGCTTCTTCTTCATCTGCTACTATCCGTTAATTTATGGATGTTGTTTGGGGTGCACCATTTCTGGAGAGTTGCTTTTTTTCTACTGCTTGTTCTAAAACTTGTTTTTTTTTCTGGACGCCTTCTGTGACGTGTGATTGTGAATATTTCCTCCATCCAAATAAAATCTACCCAAGTTGTATTATCGAATGGCGGTTTTTTTTTTGTCAAGTTTTTGTCTGAAAGTTTTCAGTCTCGACATTAATATACTCTTGGCGTTCTTCTATAAGATAAATTACTCTTGGTGATTTCTGGGGAAGCTGTTTCAAATTCGGAAATCTTTTTTTTCATATTTTTAAAATTCGTTCATCTTCTCTCCTCTTCTTTCTTCAAAAAAAACTTTATAATAACTTAGTATTTCTACGTTTCAAACTTCAAGATGTCATTCCCGGTAACGGATCTGATGAACTCGGAGGAGCTGTCGGACACCCATTACAACTCTTGAAACTCTTGCCTCCAACATTACAACTCTTGACACTCGGACACAAACTCGCCATCGATTTCGCTCCACACGAATTCCCTGCCCCCATAAACTCTCCCATTTTCGAAGCAGGCACTGGATTCGATATCCACTGCAACAACTGGATATTGGTTACATACCAAACGTCTTTATAATTCTGTTTCACCCAGAGGATGAAATTCATGAGGATCGCGAATCGTTTCGGGGCAGCTGTGGATGGCCATGTGGGGAGGTAGTTTCCAGCGTGTTGGTATAGGCCAAAGGGGAGTTTCTTGGCGTAATGGATTTTGAAGGATGTTTTCAGGTTTTCCAAAAAGTCATTGTCGTTGAGTGGATCCACTATGTGTGTTTTTTTAAAAAAAAAAATAAATAGATTGAATATTTGGCAAAACGGAAACTTCAACGTGTGTGTAGGCGGAAATGAAAAAAAAAAATCCACTCAACTGGAAGTCCAGACCTGCGGAGTCGGCGCCGAAGTCATCAACGCATACATTGGAATCTCCCATAACCCGGGAAACACAAACCCCTGATTCTGCTGACAATGGGCGCAATTCGTACTCGCATAGGGGATCCCTTTATCCAACGTGTGTGGCCAGTACGGATTCGTGATGGGGTTCACGGCCACAGAGCTTTCGTAGACAAAGCTTTTGAGGTTGTAGATTGATTGGAATGTGGCTGGTGAGAAGCTGAGGAAGGGGTGGCGGAATCCTATTAGTTGTTCGCGTGGGATTCCGGAGAGGACTCGGGTTGCGTGGTAGCTGCTGGAGATTTGGGCGGTTGCGTGGCCTTCGTTTTGGGCTAAATCTGTTTTTTTTTGGCATCTCGTTGTTAGAAATTTGAAAAACAAATGGATAATAAAATAATTAAAAACAAACGAACGTAACTTATATGATCCATCGTATGAACCGCAATCTCACTCCCATTCGCGTACATTTGCGTTATACTAAAATAGTCTGAGTAATCATTCGACGCAAAGAATGTAACTGGAGCGGTACATCCATTTGGATTTGTAGCATTCACTTGAATCGGCATAAACGCTTCAATCGTGCGCGGCTGAACGCCATCGTCCAACGTAAGTGTGATGAATTGTGGGGTTTGGTCGACGGGGATGTTTCCGGGGATGCTTGTGGAAGCTACAAAGTATGTTGCAATGGTTTTGGTCAATGGGTTCGGGTGAGAGTCGGGGATGTTGATCGATCTTGTTGTTGTAGTGGTGGTTTTAGTGGTTGAGGTAGTGGTTGTGGTGGTTGTCGTTGTCGTTGTTGTTGTTGATGTCGAAGTAGTAGTAGTTGTTGTCGATGTTGATGTCGTTGAAGAGCTCGTTGTTGTTGATGTCGTATCAGTTGATGTTGTCGTGCTTGACGTTGTTGTAGACGAAGTTTCAGTTGAAGTGGTTGAAGTCTATCTTGTGGTCAGATAGAAGATATTTTAAAGATTATTCCGTTGGATATACAAACCGTTGAAGTTTCTGTGCTAGTTGTGGATGTACTGGATGTGGTTGTGGTTGATGCCTTTTTCTTTGCATCTTCAATTAATGGCGCCAATTTGAGATTCAATTGATTCACAAGTTTAGCAAGCCCAAGGGAGGCCAATTTTGTGTCTCTTTTCGCTTGAAAGCCTGGTTTTTGTTTTTTATCTTGCTGCACCAGCGGCGATAGACAATATTCTCGTGGAACACAGGCTTCATTCACCCCAACACAACAAACATAACCTGAGGGACACGCCTGATTTGCTACTGAACTTATATCTTGATTTCAATTTATTAATAATTTAATGTTGAGATATCCCAGACTATGTAATTATTTACCTTTCCCAAAACAAGAATTGAAAGACGTTTCGGAGACACAAACAGTTTCAAAGTCAGCTGCATCTTCACAAGAGTGTACAGTTAGCGCTTGGACTATTATAGATACAGTGGCGAGGAAGAGAGAGAATATCATTTTTGGGAGAAGCTCTGCATTGTTACAGCTGTTCATTGTCAGCGGTTGAAGACAATGCTGCCAAAAACCAACCATGGCCAAAGCCCCAACCATAGCCATCATCGCCCGCACTCGTTGACTCATACACCGTCTTTTTTAATCCGCATTGGAGGAGCTCTTGTTGTTTGCCTTGTAATGTTTCTGTTGGTTCGGTTTATGGAGGCATTGGCAGCTGTTCCAACGCAATAAACAAACACATGATAATTATCATAATAAATGTCAGATGGGTTGGTGATGTCTTCATTTCTTCTATTGGTCAAGCACTTGGAATTGTCCATGCAATGATACCGCCCTCATCGCTAGTGCTCCAGCAGCTGCGCGCACACTCCCATCAGCAGCGTGAGCGCTTGAGGCAAAGCCGCATCCTAGAGTCTATCCCCGTGCAACCGGTTCCACTCGCGAATCCCACACTGGCCCGCGATGCCCTGCCCTCGGCGTCCCTGAGCCTCCACACATACGCCGCCGGCGCCTACGCGTTCGATTTTGATTTTGAGTACGCGCACGCCGACCCGTGCGGCTGCGCGTGGCGGCTTGTCGACGCGGCGGACGCCCTCACAAGCCCGTCGGGTAATCACACAAGCCCGCCAAGCCCGCGCGCCGCAACCGTGTGCGGGTTTGCGGGCGAGCTGCACTGCCCGCTGTGCGTGACCGTGTTCCGACGCGTCGGCGCGACGCGCTGCTGCGGCGCGCTTGTGTGTGCGGCGTGTGTGCACCGCTGGACGCGGCACGCGGCGGACCTGCGGCGGACGCCCACGTGTCCGTTCTGCCGCGCGCCGCTGGCGAGCGAGGCGGCGCTGGACTGTGCGGGCGCGCGTGTGGGGGCGCTGCAGGCGCGGCTGGACGCGCTGCACGTGCTGTGTCCGTTTGGACGCGTCGAGAATGCGTGCGCGTGGGTGGGCGCCCGCGCGGGCTTGAACGCGCACTTGAAGGCCGGGTGCAGGGCGGCGCGGAGTCACTTTCCCGACGATGAGCAGCTCGATGATCTGGTGGCGCTCATGAATCCGCCCGACACAGTCAAAGACTGCATGCACCCATTTTGCATTCGCGCTCGAGAGTTAGCCGACAGACAGCCTTTTGCTCCATCAACGTCTGGGCGTAATATTCCACTGCAATATGTACCCCGTCGTTATGTGGTGCCAATGCTTCTGGCCAATCTCCTTGAAGATTGGAGAGTTTATAGCACGCGTCAGAATCCAGATGGGTTGAATGACGACCCTCAGCCTCTTGACATTGACGAATACCGCGACTTTGCGAGACTAGCTGTGGAAGTCCGCTATTTTCGGCAGATGCTGCTCAACCTCGCACTCTTTGCAACGTACCTCATGGTTTTAATGCTCTTTTGGAAGGTTTTGATGGATATGTAATAGTGTTTGTATTAAAATAATAAAGAACCTCATCCTTGTGGTATGTTTTTCAGAGTACCAATGGTTCTTTGTCAATCGTTTGAATAAGTCCATCTTCGTCCATCCAAGAGGCACTCATTTGACCTTCGGTAAACTCTGCATTGTGCCAAATATGTACCACATTTACTCCATCGTTCAACTGCTCAACGCTCTGCCATACTGGAGCATCCAGCACGTTAGGATCGCGCGAAAAGTGAATCACCCAAGCTTCATCGGCCAAGACAAGTCTCTTATAGTCTGGGGTTTTGCTGATGTGACTTTCAATGAAACGAGTCCCACCAGTTGCTAACAGTTCAAAGACAACAGTGCGTTCAATAGACTTGACAACAATATCACAATACTTGTGGTTTCTATCTTCCTTCAAATGCCACTGTCCGGTTACAGTGTAACCATGCAACGGCGTAAGCCAGTTTGACAAGATTCGCATCAATTCCGTGTCATAAACACTCTCTCGTGGTACCTGCGTGTTACGATGGTTTCCAACAATACCAAGCTTATATGACCGCTCGTGAGCCAGCCGAATCAGATCCGGATCAAAGAATTTCAAGGCTTCTCGCAAGAGTTGTAACACATCGACACGTTTACTGCTGCCTTGCTTGGGAACAAAGCCAGATGGACAGAGAGGATATTGTCGCCGTATGGCGCGTCGAATGTAACTATCAATCAGAGGCGACGCCATACGATAGGTATTTTCGGCATTGCAAGACAGGAGAACACCCTCGGCTGTGAGGAAATCCGCCAATGCTACATCACCATCCGCGATCCAAACATCCTCCAAATATCCAATGAGCCAAGATCTCAATAAGTCGACTGAGTTGCGCGCTTTTGGGGTAGTGAGCGACGCAACCATTCTTCTGAAAGTTGAATATTCACCGATGCAATAATTTAGATTTGATGAGCAAAAGGTCTGCCAGGCTTCGTAGGAAAGAGTTCTTGTGGAAATATCCACTTTGCATCTAAGGTTCTCGGCAATAGCCTTTCCACAGAGACAAACCATTCCAGGGTGTCTGGAAACGATTTAAAACATTGATCAATTAAAATTACAGTATCCATACCCAGCCGATTTCCAATGTATATCTTTGACTATACGATCATCTAACGTAATTCCCTCACTAACCGCGTATTCATCGTAAAGCGATTTGGTTTGTTCCTCTGTGAAATATGGGTTTGCCACGCATTCAGAGGTATTAAATGGAGATGTCTTCTGCGCTTGAGTGTTTAAACGACGAATGCTAAATGTACCACAGACGGAAATACTGCGAATTGCTGTTGTTGAATCGCCAGCATTTCTGATTCCCCTGAAGGTGTTTAAACAATCTTCCCTAATTTCTTCACTCGCATCATCCAACTTGTCAAACTCATCAATCAATAGGACGACTGGTTTTTCCCAAAGCTGCGCAGAAAACAAGGCGGCAAATTCTGGTCCTGAACCGATACTGATAGTCCTTTGTCGATAGTACTTTTGACATTGGATTGCCAAACTTCTCCAGAAATCGGAAGTACAACCATTGAGACTGACAAGCTCAAGGGTGACACTGCGTCCAAGCAAGGCGTTATCAGACAGAAGCACAATTGTTCGAATATGGACTCACAAAATACAATTCAAGCCTTCTGTCTTGAGAGCCAGGCACAGCTGCGAAAAGCGGGTCGACTTTCCAGATGCTCGAGCACCAACCAGCATCAAAAATTGTCCTTTTACTATCTTCTGCAGGGAAACGATGGTTTCTTCGTTATCCAACGGATTTACATAAAAACATCCTGCGATATCGTTGGGCCTGATTGTTCCATTGACAGTCCATTTCTTTTTGATTTCCATTTCTTTGAGATCAGTGGTACGCTGCTTCTTTGAGGTCCTTGTTGAAGCAGCCAATAGCTCTGGATGGCGGTGAGGTCGTTTGAATAGCTAGAGAGAGTGGGTCTCTGTTAGAACAGCTTGTTTCACTGTGTCAACCACGCACACGCTCACGGTTATTATTTGAATTGACGATAAGTCGCAGCGGTCTTTTAGACGAAACGCCGATATCGAGAGCGAGCAGCGCCGACAGCGCACAGCCCGGGTCGAGCGTCGCATCGGATTCGTTTTCCTCGGACAAGAAACACGCGACGCTGAGGCCGCTCGATGGTCGCGCGACGGCCAGGGGCAAGCGGAGGCTGAGCTGGTTGACATCGAACGGCGCGAGCCCCGCAGACAGCGTCTGCTTGACGGCGCCAACCGCTTGGGCGACGTTAGTCAGCGGATCGGCGCGCGGCACGCCGAATGCGTCGAAGTGCGTCTTGATCTCGAAGGGCGGGTTGCTGTCGTGCTTGACAAAGAAGGCGCTCATTTTAATAAAGTTGCAAAATGGCGTGTCTGACAGGTTTCAGTTG
This sequence comes from Obelidium mucronatum, assembly GCA_025765595.1. Classification (NCBI taxonomy): domain Eukaryota; kingdom Fungi; phylum Chytridiomycota; class Chytridiomycetes; order Chytridiales; family Chytriomycetaceae; genus Obelidium; species Obelidium mucronatum. The sequence continues at coordinate 33,251 of JAIVFH010000112.1, read as the reverse complement.
CCAACAGTTTAAAGACAAAACGAAAATATTGCAATATTTGTCGGTTCCATCTTCTTCCATATGCCACAGACTAGTAACAATATAACCACAGATTGGTGTTAGCCAGTTTGACAAATTTCGCATCAACTCGGTTTCATAAACACACTCTTGCGGAACTTGCGCCATCCCCAGATTTCCGGCAGGAGAAAGTTTGTGTGAACGTGCATGAGCCGACTGAATCAGATTCTTATCAAAGAATTTTATCGCTTCTCGCAAGACTTGTAGCATCAACTCGCCTTTCGCTTCCTTGCTTCAGAATCAAGACAGACGGACGGGGAGGGTATTGGCAGAATACGGTGTGTCGAATAAAGTTGTCGATCAAAGGTGAGGCCATACGATACGTATTTTCTGCGTCATATGGCAAAAGCACACTCTCAGTAGTCAGTAAATCAGCCATTACTAGATCATCATCGTCTATCCAAACATTCTCCAAAGAGATGCCTTCACTTGCCGCGAATTCATCGTAGAGCAATTGAGTTTGATTCCTTGTGAAGTAAGGATTTTGCACGTATTGACAGATATTAAACGGAGACGTCTATTGTCCTTACGTGTTTAGATGACGAATACTGAACGCGCCACAGAATGAAATACTGCGAATTGCTGTGGTTGGTTGGCCCCTGATTCCCCCAAAAGTGTTTCAATCATTCCAAATTTCTTGGCTCGCCCCAACCAATTCATAAATCAATAGAACGACAGGTTTATCCCAAAACTGGCCAAAAAATAAAGCGGCAAAGTCCAATCCTGAAGTGATAATCTTCTATTTTCCAGACGCATGAGTTCCCATCATCATCAAGTATTTTCCTTTGACTATACTCTGCATGGCACTTTTCATCGTCTAATGGGTTTACATAAAAACAGCCTTCAATATCAATTGGCCGAGTCATTCCATTGACGGGCCATTTCTTGTTGCTATCAAACTCTCTGAAATCGGTGGTGCGCCTCTTCTTCAGGAGCTTTTCTGGAATCTACAAAAGGCGAGACTCTTTCAGATGGCGATGGTGCGCTCGTGTGGATTGCGAGAGAGAGAGGCCGCCGTCCCTAATCTTTTCGAGTATTCGTTTGGGATATCATCCAAATCGGTGATTTGAGTGTGGTCCATGTCGTAGAGTTGGATTTGAGGCGGGTCGGTTTTTTTTTTTTTTTTTTTTTTTTTTTTTTTAAATATCTCTCTCTACCTCTCTCTACTAGTTTCATATTGCAGGTTTTATTTTAATTTATAATTTAGTTCAGCTTAGAGTATAGAATGTACGGGGGCCTCAAAATCTATCGTTTCGCCTTCTTGGCACTCTCCTTCCTCGCAACAACTTGATCATCCCCTGAATCCATAGCGGCCGCAACACTTGCCCTCCCTCTTCGCTTCCCTGACAATTCAGGAAAAAAGTAAGTCCACTCATTCATAAAATACTTTTCCAAACGATCTGTCGCCATCAATTCAAACTCCAACTCTTCCAGTGCTTCTGCATCAAGTCGTTGTTTCCCAGGCTCGGTATCCTGAAGAAATGAATTCTTTTCGCGACAGTACTTAATGATCCCATCGAAATCTCGCCGGAACGCGAGGTGGGATGAATATCCCCCTTGTTTAAGCCGCTCAGCCATCCGTGAAAAATTAAAGTGCTGTGGTATACTTGTGATGGTTTTAGGTTGAGATTCGGTTCTTCCGGTGGCGGCATCTGCAGAGGTGGTAGAGTCAGTGTCTGTGATTGTGGACAGAGTTGAAGAGGATGGAGATGGGGAATTGGTCCGGTCTGTGGAAGAAGTATCGGGTTTTTTGGGATCGCGAAAGTGTTCTGCGAATTGGTGGTTCAATAAAGCGTTCATAATATATCCAGCGTTTAAGCGGCCTTCTTTTGTGAAAGTAGGATCGTTGGGCTCTGCTGTTGTTGGTAGCTGAATAGACGGTTCAAATGCAGAGGCTGGTTTTTGCGGAGTTTGTGCAGCCTTGAGAGTCTTCTTTTTGGGCGTCCCAACTGCAGTGGATGTGGAAGAAACTTTTTTCACAGGGGCCATGCTAGTTTGCGCTGAAGTGGTGGGAAGGGAGGGGCCAGTTGATGGAGCATGGGTGTTTGACTCTTTTATCCAGGTCTCCTGGGCAGCAATAATTACATCTTGCTGTTGCACTTCAGAAGTCGCTTCAGTGGATGGAATCAAGATGCGATCACCGAAGGAGATAGTAGCTGGATTGCTACTGACGATGGGAACCACTGATGTCTTTCTCTTGCGAGATGGTAAATCCGATTTACATTCGGAAACAGTACTATCTGAGCAAATTGAACCGGTGGTATTGTTGCTGTTTAAGCGAGTCTTTCGTGTGGGTATAGTATTTACATTGGATACATCGCTCCCATCAACCGAATCTCCAATCGACGAGTTGCTAGTTGGGACAGACGATGATGAGCCTTTACGCCTGGGTTTTGACAAAATATTTGCTTCATTGAGCAGTGTGAAGTTGCGGTTCGTGTTAGAGTTGCTATTGCTGTTGCCACTGCTACTGCTACTCATTGCTGTAGAAGAGCCATTTCGCGCCGGAATTGATGGTTTAGTCGTGTTTGTCACTTTTTTGAGGCGGGAAACGGACGTCAGCGGAATAGAATGAATCCCGTTCGGGTAAAACGACGGTAGTGCGTTTACAGCTACTTTCAAGCGACAAGTTTCCATCTGATGCAAGGATTGCTTCTTTGGTGGCATTTTAACTTTCGCAAAGTGGAAATCCTTTGATATTGGGAAGCTTCTTGGAATGTCTGAAAGCAAGAGAACATGGCCGCATAGTTCCGACAATAACCCATGGCGGTGATAAAAGAGTCCAAACACAGCGACCATCGTCATCATATTAGAGAGTCTGTGTCAATGTATAACAGGTGGAGATAAGCACCTGAAGATTCGATTTGGAGAAAACGGAACATACCCTCCGGAGCTGTACTCGGTCAGGATATCAAGAAAGGTTTTGTATAGCCCGCGTTCAGTTTCCAGCTCCACTTTGATTTTGTTGAGAAATGGAATCAGCGGGCCGGATGTTATAGCCCACCTGCCACCCAAAAGAACCCCGGAGTCAATATGACGTTATTCGACCAAGTCCTGGGACTTGAACAAGAAGTAGCATACCTTGAGTTCATCTCACTGTCATGATATCCGCCATCTTCAAGAGCAGCAAAGCTTTCCATTAGCTTAGCGCGATCACTCAGTTCTCCCTGTGCAACGCCCTCGAGTATATAGCTGAGAATCAGCCTCTGTTCAGCAGCCGTATCTTTTGTTACTCCATCTTCTTTGACTTGTCGACTCTGGCGGGCAAAAGAGTCTTTGAGTTTGGTCAAAGCAGTCCCAGCCTCCATCATCTCCCGCACGTGTGCAAAGATATCTGAGGCAGAAGTCGCAAGAGAAATGTTTCCAATAAAGCGATGTGCACCAAGACTTTGAAGTTTTGGGGGAATAGCGGCGGAAGACATGTTGTCGACGTTGGTATTGAAGGTGTTTCGAGGTGAGAAATTTCATGCCACCCAGAAAAGCAAGCTCTGACAAAAAAAAACAGAGACCACAGACACTGATTAAAAAAATGAACACCAAGAGGCTTTTATTAATGATTGTATGTCCCGAAAAAAGAAAGAAAAGAGAAACGGAAAAGGAAGGCAGTTATTCGTCCTTGAAAGTCCCGTCCTCATTCAACCCCAAATCCTTATCCGTGATAATCCTGCGATACTTCATGTAATGACCATTCAACACATTCTTGGGAATACCAAAAGTAACAGGATCTCTGTGCATAGCATAACGAACAGCAACCTTGAGACAGTCTTGCAGCGACGGAATACCAAAAACAAATACAGTAGGCAACCAGAACAGGGTCGCTTTCACGGGAACATAGGCGTATAGACACAATCCAAGTGCCACAAAAGACTCTACAACGTGCATAATGAACATTCCAAAGAGAATCTTTTCAAAAATATCTTGACCGCCAGCCATATGACGAGCGTTTACAAGAGTAGAGTGGGGTAATTGCTCGTCTTCAAGGTGAACGGCCAGTAATACAGTGGTCCATACGACTGTCATGAAAGCAAATGTCTTGGTTTTGGGCATGTGCCAGTCAATGTGCTTCTTGGCGTTTGGACTGACATACGACTTGTCGATATCCTGAGTACATGACATCAATAAATTAACAATAGAAGCGTATTAATCATATTTGATACTCACGAAATGCAGAACTTTGTGAGCTTCTTTCGCCATCGCTTTCAATTCTTGTTTCGCTTCATCGACGGTTGACACGGGCTGCTTGAATAGAACACGAACCTCCCTTTTCTTTGAGTCTCCATGGATCATGTAAAGTAAATCAAAGCCTTTTTTCGGAGTGTGTTTGTGGGATGACGTCAGTTCTTGCATATTACGCTCATAACAAGAACAAACCTTCTGAATCAACGCCAATCATTCGTCCCTTGTGAACACTTTCAATCTTTGCGAAATGTTCCAGATAGTTGATCTGAGATTGGAAGCGTTGATGAGTAATGCACCGTTACAAGGCAGGGGGGGCTGAAAACAATGACACGTACGACGGCATCTGGATCGTCCGTGTTGACCCCTTTCGCCAGTTCATGGGAGTTCTTTGCAACTTCATCAACTTTTTCAGGTTTCCGGTTTCTCAATACTGGAGCCATTTTTTGGTTGTATTTGATATGGTTTTTGTTTTTTTTTCGAGGTGAAACAAAGGAACAACGTGGAACAATCAACACAGTTTCAGGGATTTATTGCTGAAGGAAACGCGTCTTGTAAAGGATTATAACTGCTGATTTGGAATTCCTCCAATTGTTTTTGGAGCGTCAATAAGTCTGAAACTAACTTCAAAGCCTGGATTTAAAAAATATACTGGATTAAGCGCGCGATGCCAAATTAATTGGAAATTCACCGTTTCTCTTCGTTTTTTCATATTATCTAGGTCTTTTTCCTTCGCCTGTCGCTCCATTGCGAGCTTTTGGCATTCAAGAACATTGTGAGATTCCTTGACCTCAAGTTCTGCAACCAGTTTTCCAATTCGCTCCTTCTCTTTCAAATCACTGACCCTAATTGTAATGGTTTGTGTTTTTAAAAAAATGCTTTCAGTCAAAACTGATGTTGCAACCATTTCTTCTCCTTCACAATATCTTCCACATGCTCCAACAACATGATATTTGTCACACCCAGATGCGTATTCCGTGAATTATGCAAGAGATAAGAAAACTCTTCGGCAGCCAAGATGCGATTCTTTCGCCTGATTTCAGCTTGCACTTGATCCACAATCAAGAGTTGCGTGTTGCGCCTATTCATGAGCTTTTTTTGCTCGCCTAGAAGCATTTCGTGAAGCTCCATTGCTTTCGGTTGAGACGAAATAGAGGTACGCGTTGGTATTTCAAGCGGTGTGGCACTTGATTCCAGGTCTTGAAGAGTACTCATTGTTCGCGTTTCTCCTGCAACGATACTACGCCGTGGTTTTAAGGAAGCTTCAGGGTCGCCGTAAAGACTTGTGCGCATGTTTCGTGCGTTGTCAAGAATACTATCTCGTTTGCTCATTGTTTGATAAAATTAAAAGTTATCACACTATTTCTCTTTTAATTGAAACTCAAAAGTAAAAAACCTGGTTAGATTAAGGTTCTTTTTGCATGCTTCATCTCTCCTTCCAACCCAGCACCTCCAGTGGATGAAATTTGCAATTCCGCATTGATCTCATTCAATCGCTTCCTTAAAAGGTCTGTCCCAGCCAACTGCCCTTCCAACTTTCGAATTTCATTCTCAACACTTTGAATCAGCTTTGAGTGGTCAGCACCTTCTCCACTGATTTTCTCAAAGAACCATTCGTCTCCTTGTGGACCTTCACCAAGCCTTAGTAAGTAAGAATGGTATTTGAATAAAGTCGGGCGATGAGATATCGAAATCACAGTCATTCCCGCTTCCTTTGCGTGGGTGTACAGAAGGGCTTCAACATCTCCACTCACAGCAGATGTCGCCTCGTCAAGGACAACGAAATGGGGGGAATGGTAAAACATGCGCGCGAGTTGAATTCTCTGCTTTTCTCCACCACTGAAAACGTCTTTCCATTCCTTGATGCTGTCGAGGCCTCCTTCGCGAGCTGGAATATATCTCCACTCACAGCAGATGTCGCCTCGTCAAGGACAACGAAATGGGGGGAATGGTAAAACATGCGCGCGAGTTGAATTCTCTGCTTTTCTCCACCACTGAAAACGTCTTTCCATTCCTTGATGCTGTCGAGGCCTCCTTCGCGAGCTGGAATATAATCCAGATAGACGGTTTGGAGAATTCGAAAGAGATCTTCATCGGTCCTATTTGAATCTTGGAACTCTTGGATTGTGTGAGGATAAATGATTTGTTGACGCAGCGTTCCAATGGGGAGGTAAGGTCTTTGTGGGATGTACATGATTTCGGAGAGGGATGATGCCGGGCGAGCGAGATCGCCTGTGAAATGCGGCCAAAGACCAGAGAGAATACGAGCAATCGATGTTTTTCCGCTTCCGTTGGGCCTATTCAAGGAGTGGCTTAGTTAGTGCCCGTCAATCACTTTCTCGGGTTCTGACATACCCAGTAATCATCAAATGTTCTCCAGGATCCAGTTTAAACGATAAGTCACGCACAAGAATTTGATCACCAGCCGGAGTTACGACCGGAATATCGGAAAACTTGATACCTAGTCGATACGATTCAAAGTGGGGTCCAATCAAGACAATAACTTCATATTTACCAGTATATCCATATTGAGTAGTTCCCTGAATATCTTCCAAGGTGTACTCGGCCTCATGTTCGCCCATTTTAATGTACAAGTCTTCCTTCAAGTCTTCCAGCACACGCAAAAGCGTATATACACGAAAAGTGTATCCAGCAAGTTCTGAAAGTTCCTTGTAAGAGTACATAATTCGACCACCAGCATCCGCTAACGAGATAAGGAACCTGAACAAATAAGAATAACTAAGAAAAACTTGTTTTGATGCATATCGACTTGTTTACTTTTTGTTCGTGATAAATCCTTGGGTTCGGCTTCCAGTTTTTCTATCAACGGTAACCGCAGCCGTGCTTAAAGTCTCTGCGGCCCCGGTAACTTTACGGTTTTCGTATTCGCTTTTTTCTTGAGCATCAATTTGGGCTTCGCGTTGCTTTGTATCCTTTCCAGCATATTCTGGGTAAAAGACTGGAATGGAAGAAATCAAAAGCCCAACAGCTGACCAGCCATATTTGATGATCATATCTTCAAACATATTGTATGCAATTCGAATATTGTAAACATCCTGCGCGAAAAAGGACAATAAGATTGTGAAAATTTTGTTGACAAGGTCGACATACTGTTCAAATGCTTCACCAAGGCGAGATAAGCAGAATCCAAAACTGACTTCTCAAGAGCTCCGCCATGATAGAATGCAATTTCTTCTGCATTTGTAATGACCCGAGAATGGGCGGCTCTAAAATCTCCTTCCAGTTTCGCTTCAATTGCCGCCATTCTCCCAAACGCTGGTGTCAACTGCGCGCAGCAGACTGGCAGTTGCCAAATAATTAATCGCAAGTGCAAGAGTTCCCTTGGCACCAATAGAACGCGAGAGTTGGTAGTTGAAAATAATCAAGTCGAGAATAGGTTTGCCAAGGTTCGAGTACAGAGAAGCCAGGGCATCACAGAATCTGTTGACGTCCGTAGTAATAAGTTGATCTACTCCCTCAGTTCTGTTGTCCAGGTTTTGAGTTTTGTAAGTAAGTCTTGTTAGTCAAGTAAGTCTTGTGTATGTGCTGTGTCATTTTCGTCCGCAAGCTCATTGAAAGCTTTGATTGAAGATACTTGATCTGTATTAAGTTTTGTTATTGAGTCCCTTTTGCCTCATTGGTATGAGGAAGCTGTACCACTCACCATACTGTTTGTATATGTGGCTGGAATAGCAATCAGAAACCAATAACTCAAGCTACGCATAAATGCCCTTCCATCAGATGCAATCTAATCAGAGAATAATCAGACTTGGGACGGTGGTTGGTGTAGTGCAGCGTACCAGGTCCCTAACAATCATCCCATCAATTCGAGCCACCACAACTGACAGGTAAGTTCGAAGCACCAGGAAGCACGAATGTAGGGCTACAATAAACACAGTCTTTGATCTCCACTTTGGCACCGCCTACTTTAAGAATATATCTTGAGTGGAATGCAGTCAGTCGACACCTTACACTTTGGCGCAAACAAACAAACAAACAAACAAACAAACTTGAGCTGTGCAAAGAAACGCGCATCGACGCCCACTTTGCTGATTACTTTCTCGATGCGCAGCGGCGTCTTCTTTGCGTCAACTTGCGGCTCGGCCGGGTGGCTTTTGCGCCGCACGAGCAGCAGCGCCGCTGCGGCGGCTGCGGCGACAAGCGCTGCGCTGATTTGAAATTGGACGCGGCGCGGCGTCATCGAAGCGGCGTGGGATGGCGACTTCGTCGAGCTGAGGAAAAATAAAATAAAGCAGGTGGCACATGGGACTACTCGGAAGTTTGAACTGCAAACTGGGCTTGGCGATCCCCTTTGCGTTTCAAGCCGCTTTTAACAGTTTGATTGGTTTTTTATTGGAGCACGCGTCGGAATTCTAGAAGCCCGTGAAACAGAAGTCGCAAAGAATTTACAGGACAACTTAAAACACCAATGTCCCCAAACACCACCACGAACGGCACCGATCTATTCACATTCGCACAAAGCCTGAACTGGTCTATGGCTCTTGTTGCAGGCTTCCAATTCCCGGCCGTATTCCTCTATATCCTGTACTTTGAAATATACAAAGCGAATCGTCCGTTTACAGTAAACAATGTGATGACCCCTGTCAACACACTATTACTCGTTGGAACGTTTTCTTTAACTGGGCTATACATTGTCAATGCCATCAATATCAATCTTCATCCCACGGAACTGCTCGTTCCGATACTATCAACGCTTATGAGTTTCTTTCTCGCATGTGTTGAGCTATGTTATGTGAGTATTATGGTTTTGCATGATTTCGAACAATTTCAAGTCTTACAGTATCAAAAAGGTTTATTATACCATGGAACGATCGCGTCGTATCCTCGAAATCTCATACCATCAAAATCTGGACCAGTTCCACAAAATATTAGATCCTTTGCCAGTTGTATATTTCCTTCAAGTCATTCCTTCCATTTTACCCTTGATAATCACCGATTCATCAACACTCCACATTTGCAAGATCATTCGGTCTATATTACTCGCATTCAGTGGCCTCATGACTCTCATAATCGATACGGTTTTTCTTGCGTCCTTTGCCAAATATTTGCATCTCAGTGCAATCGGAGGCGTTTTGGACCATCGATATGAAATTACATCTCATTATGGAATTGCGTCATGTCTATGCTGTTACCTTGTCTTGATTTTATATGTAACGGGCACGTCAATGGGCGCGCCTGAATCAGATATGGGTGAAGTGCTCGTCACAGTATCCAGCATATTCCTAGATCTTGTTTTGGTGATATCGTTTTTGCTCAAGATATCATTGAATCAGATTGGGTTTGATGATCATCCTTCATCAGATACTGAGTCGTGTCTGGAAGGAGAGAAAGGTGTTGCTGGGGTTAAATGGATACACCATGTGAGTGTACCAACGCCTTCTCAACGCGATGCAAGAATTTCAGATGATGGAAGAATAAGCCGTGTGTTTTATCAGTTGGAGTGATTGGTGTGTTTTATAAATGCAAGGAAGACTTTGAATAGAGAGGTTTCTCGTTTGACCAATACTTTATATGAAGTTGGATAACTCCAGTTTTTTCGACATTCATATGAAAGAAACTTCGCTGTGTAGAGATTCGAACAAGAGATGCGTGCAAGGAAAAAAAAAGTTGATTGTGACTGTGACTCATTCTGAGAAAAGGTGAATAAAACGCCCACCCCTTGCCAACTTCCCCTCCCTCAAAAGCAAAATCAACAGCAAAGCATATTAAACTGAATGACCACATTACAGTCTCAAGTCAGCACCAACACCCTCATGTCTTCCGAACCATCTTCCGCCGCGTTTAAAGCCCTCTTCTTGGAGACCACCTGTGGAGACCTTATTTCCACACCTTCCCGCTCAACCGGCCCCAAAATCCCTATTTGCCTGGATACTGATCTATCGGTCCAAGACGCATGTAATGCTCTGGCGAACCACCGCATCTCCTCTGCGCCAGTATACAGGTGATTTGTGGCTGTCCTATTCTCCTTTACCATCCATCACACTAAATGCACACACTCTCCCTAGCCCCGAACAAGGTGGTTTTATTGGCATGTTTGACTATCGCGACCTTGTTACGTACGTCCTGGAAGTGTTTCGCAAAGTGCCAAAGGAAGCCACTGCGTCCTTTGACGCTGAAATGGAAATCACGGATATCGTGAAACGGGCCTCTATCGACCGCACAGGAGTGCCCATCAAGGTAAAATATCTGATCTTTTCTGTACGATCTATTTCTAATCTTGCTCTCTCTGAAAAAAAAAGCTCGTCGCCAACCTCTCCCAACGCAACAACCTCGTTGCCGTGTACACCACCACACCCCTCCTCACCGCCCTCGTCGAATTTGCAACAACTCCATCCCTCCACCGAATCGTTGTCCTCGAAAAATGCGACGGCGACAAGGACAAGTTTGTTGGAGTCCTCTCTCAATCCCTTGTCTGCGGTCTCGTTGCTGAAAAGTTTGGCCGCTTACCGAGAAAAGTCGCTGGTAGAACCGAGATTGATTTCGCCAATGGTGAAGTATCGTTGCAGCAGTTGGGTCTCGTGAAGGGTGAGGCTAGCGTCGTGACAGTTGATTTGAATGACTCTGTGTTGGACGCGTTGTACTTGATGCACACGAATCATGTTTCTTCGGTTGCCATTGTGGACAAGGCACACTGGCCATTCGAAGGTGAATTTAATATCATCTTTTACCCAAAATGAGTTGGTGACTCTACTGTATTCCAATCCAGCTTGAAGGAAGCGTGTCAATGACTGATATCAAGGAAATCCTTTCTTCGCGTGGAGGTTGGAGACATCTCTACGACCCATGTTTCCGATTCTTTGTGCAACTCCGTACTGTCCAAGGCCTGGAAGCCAACGGTGCCGATCGAGTTCCATTGTTTACAGTTCACCCATCAACACCGTTAATAGTGGCGATTGAAAAGATGGCCGCAACAAAGACTCATCGTGTCTGGATTGTATCGGAAGGTGTGAAGGGAGAAGTTGTGGGTGTGCTGGGGCTCAGCGATGTTATGCCCTTCTTGGCTGCCGCTGTCCAACAAGAGTAATTTTAGTAATTATACATATGTTTCATTCTTATTTTTGGCTGAATAAAAAAAAGTTTCATATATTCTTTTTGTTATCATTCACCCAAACAAGATAACAATAAATAAATTGAGAAATGGAGAATCATCGCTGTGGCCATTGCTGTGGTGGGTATTGTCCGGAGAAGCCAGGTGGTGGCATGAATCTATCAAGAAGACGTGTGAGTGAACCCAACTAGCACGCGAATATTTATCATACCCCATTGGCATGCCTGGCATTCCTGGTTGCTGACCAAAATGCATTGGGGGAGGAGCAAATCCGGGAGGCGGCATTTGATCTAGTGGTGTAGAATATTTCAAAAACTCAATTAAACGACGCGTGAATAACTACTACGTACATCCAGGCATGGGTGGAACCATTCCCATCCCTCCAGGCATTGGTGGATATCCAAACATTTGCTGCTGCTTGTGGCGGCATCATTCCTGTTGGGAATGGAAACGCTGGTGGCATTCCAACGGGGAACTGGCATTTGCTTGAGGAACAGGCGGCATTCCAGGAACACCAGGAGTCGGCAGATCTGCAAAGATTCTGTTTGGCATATGTGTAGGCGCATTTTTCTGAGCTTGTGCGGCGAGTAAACGCTCTGTTTTTTTTTTTTGGTTGCGTCAGAGGATCAACTGCGCATCATGAGATACATTACCGGCCGCTGAACCGTGCCTCTCTCCTTGCCCATCCTTCTTGAATGCATACGAAACTGTGATGGGTTTGTTCATCAAGAATTGTCCCATTCATGGCTTCAATGGCAGCATCGGCACTCTCAAAGTTGTCGTACGCCACGAATCTAGACCATCCCAGTAAACACACACACCCGATCAACGACAATGTTTCTGCTCACCCGTATCCCTTGCTCACGCCGACTTCCGCATCCCTCGCGACCTTCGGAGTCTGTGCAATAACGCCAAACGCCGAAAACGTGTCGTGCAGCGTCTTCTCATCCACCTCGGGGTCCAAGTTTCCGATAAACAGATTCGCGCCGACATCAACCACCTGCCGGTTGTCGCTGGCCTTGTTGACGCGCAGCGGCTTGCCAAACACTTTCACCATGTGCATTATTTTGATTGCGTAGTCCGCATCGTCCTCCGTCTGGAACTCGGCGAAGCCAAAGCCCTGGTGCGACTGCGTGACACGGTCCTTCGGCAGGTGCACGTTGACCACGGGCCCCGCCTGGAGCATCAGCTCCCACAGCAGCGCCTCGGTCACGTGCTCGTCCAGGTTGCCGACGTAGCACGTGTTCTGCTGGTTGCGCTCTGCGGTTGCGTGGGTGTGGGGGGTTAGCGGTGGGCGTCAGAGGGGCGGCCGCTTACCCTCGGTTGGCTTGTACGAGTTTTGCATCCTTTTGTTTTGGAAAAAGAGGTCTACTTTTATTGTTGAACTCACTGTCGAATAGAAACGAAAAAAACGAAAGAAGAAAACAAGGATAGAATCATGGGAGTCTTGGAGTCTCTGTTGGAGATAATCACTGTCCGTCGGCATTGAGCTCGTCGATAAACTTCATAACCTTGACATCACTTGCGCGGATTCCACACCAATCCAAGTTTCTATCCGCGATTTGCGCGTCTGTAAGAGTGGCTGGGTACTGGTTCTTGCTGGTTGCAGTTGGTGCCTTCAAATGTGCTGGTCGAACGTATTCCGTCACCTTGTCGCACTTTGGACGCAAAACCATAGGACAAGTATTTCCAGCACTCTTTTCTTGAGCAATGAAACGGACCAACGAGCCGCTGCGACCATCGTCCTGGAACCCAACTGGCTTAATCGAAAGATGGGAACAGAAAACCTTGTGAACCGTGCATCCACTTGGAACAACGTAATCAATATTCTTTCCATTACACTGAACGTTTACTTGAATCGTTTCATTGACGCCAGGCAAGGCAGTGTAGGCGCCAATAGTTCTGCTGGTAGCGGCAGTGGAATCCTTCTTGGCCAACACGGCGCGACAGGCACCAACTGCTTTTCATGGCGTATCGGCTTCGGCAACATTCGCACCTGGAATGTTGGTTGCATCGGCATACCATTTTGCTTCGTAGTTGATGTTCTTATAACTGACTTTGGCTCCTTTGGTGTATGTAGCTTGTGATGTCCAAGCAGTGTAGCATGGGGTGGTTCCGGGATTGGCAGCGGTAGTTGTGGTTGTAGTGGCCGTTTTTGATTTGTTTGGAATAGTTGATGTTGTCGTGGTGGTGGATGACAATTTAGAGGTAGTACTTGAAGTAGCTTGTTTCGTCGTCGTTGTGGTAGTCGTAGTCGTCTTGTTACACCCTTGCCGGAAGCGGTTTTATTATTAGTATTAGTTTACTTTCTTCCCACATTTATTAAATTTCGTGATTTTTCCCCATTTCTTGTTTTTCCCCTTGATTGAAAGTGCTTGGTTATTTTGTTGGGAATTTTGGGGATCTTTTGATTTTATACCTTTTGTGCTTGGCTCTTTTTCTTATCCCAAATTGCCTTTTGTTAAAACTCCCACCTTGTCTCTCCCTTCTGTCGATTGTTTGGACATTACATCGACTCTCTCTTAGGTTTGGGTGTTTTTGGTGGCATTGTTGGGTTGGATTTGTTTGCTGATTGGATGGATTGTTCTTGAAGGTACACCACCGCTTCCTCGACCCTTGCCTTGCCTTGCCGCGCGTGGAAATCGTTTATTGACGCGCTGTTTCGAAGGTAGTGGAAGTAGTCGTGGAAGAGGGAGTCTTCAAGTTTGACCATGGATTCGTTACTGGTTTGCTTCCATCTCTACATGGTGCTGGATTGTCGCTGATATCACCCGGCGTTTGGGAGTAAGTGTAGCACAAGAAATCGTTGGTTGTGTCAAACATTTGACCAGCAGTCAATCCTACCCAAGAGTCAAGTGGCTGACTTGGGTTGACTGGTCGGGATTGTCCTAAAAGTGGGTTGATGCGAGGTTGCCTTCATAGTCATTCTTGTACGATGGGCAGATTTGTTGCCATTTCCAGTAGATTTTGTCAACGTAGGCGTGGTGCAAGTAGAAAATGGGATCTCTTGGACTCCATAGAGGGTCGGACATGTCACAATTGCCGCCAATAACCTGAAGTGGATAGTATGATTGTATACAATTAAGTACAAGGACATCCTGGATGAAAAAAAAGGTACTTACAATGTGACCAGTGCCGTGGTAGTTGGAAGTGTCATCCCCTCGAAGATCCTCATAGGTTCTAGCAGAGGCGAGAACCCGAGAGACAGTACTTGAGGTCCAAAAAACTCCATTGCCACATCGACTGATGCACTCCCTTCTGCCGTTCTTACCCAAATCAACAAAGCCAGATGAGGCACTGAAGGCGCCATTTCTAAGACATTGCGCTGATGCAGTAGCACTTCCAAAGTAAGTTGAGGAAAAGAGGTCCAAATCGCTCCAGTTCTGTTATCTGAAATTAATCATATGACAAAGTCTGAGGTGTCTGTTATTGTATAGAGGAGGAGTGAGGGGAGCGAACGATGACGTCCTTTGGAACTTTGGGAATTTTATTATTCTTACACACAATAAATTGAATAAGTATAACAGACAGATAAATAGGGCAAATAATATAATGCGTAGAATAGAGAATAAACGGGGGATAAATAGGGGCTTAGATAGTGTTAGTAATAGAGGAGGTAATGAGGGATACGACATCACCCCCCCAGATTGTGAGTTGAGAGTTAGTTGTTGGGTGATTTGCGTTTGCGTTTGGTGAGGTCTTTCTTGTGGAATTCGCTGATGATGGTGGTATTTTGAAAATGGGAGTGTGGAATCCATTCGTCGTATGATTTGTCGTGATTTTTCCATGAAACTAGGTACTCTTTTTCCTTCGTGGGGCTTGTCCTGGAGGCGTGAATTTTTGAAACTTCCGCTGTGGGTAGGAAGGTGGTGTGATTAGAGGTGATCCGTCGGCATCCAGGAGTTGGTAAGTTCCGTTGCGAGTGCGCTTGATTACTCGGTAGGGTCCTTCGTAGCGGGGCTCGGTTTTACTTTCGCGAACATCTGGTTTCGCCATGACGTAGGAGTTGAGTGGGAATAGTTCGTCCTTGACGTTGAATTTTTTGTTGTACTTTTCTCGCATGATGGCTTGGTATTTCCTTGTGGTGGCGGCTATTTCCGGGTAGACGAGATCGTGCATGTGGTTGCACCGTGCTTGTAGTTCTTCCAGTGGCAGGTCACGCTGTTGGTCGAAGGAGTAGTCTGTGAAGTTGTTGGCTGTTCGGGCAAACATGAGGCTGAATGGGCTGGATTTGTGGGTTCGGGATATGTTGAGGTTAATAAAGAGTTGGGACCAAGGAACCAGTTTGTCCCAGTGAGTTAAGTCGTCGTCCAGTAGCTTTAACAGGGTTTGTTTGGCGGTTTTGACGTGGTTTTCTGCTAGGCCGTTCGATTGTGGGTTGTAGGGGGTTGTGAGGCGGTGGGTCGTTTTTGAGTGTGCGAGTAGTTCTCGGATGAGATTGTTGACGAATTCTCTGCCGTTGTCACTTTGTATGATGCGCGGGAATCCGAAGTCCGTGAATATTTGGAGGAGGGTGGCGGCTAGTTCTTGTTGCGTTTTGGTTTTAAGTGGTCTTAAGATAGTGAATTTTGTGGCTACGTCAACGAATACAAGGATGAAGTTGTAACCGTCAGCGGATGTGGTGGAAATGGTTGCCAGGTCGAGGGCTACGTGGTCTAGTGGTAGTTCGGCGTGTATTGAAGTCATTGGGTGAAAGCCACGGCGGGCTATGGTCCATTTCTGGCATTCGGGGCAAGCTTTTACATGCTCCAGAGCGTCGTGTTTCATGGAGGGCCATGTTTTGTTTGTTCGCCATAGTTGCCGGACCATAGAGTCAGCGCCAAAGTGTCCCATACTGTGCAGTGCTTCCAAGAGTGGTGTTCGGTCGTCTTCTGGTACCGTTTCGCGGAGGACAGGGTCTGATACTCTCATGGTTTTTTGAGAGAGGGTGATTATTTCTTGGGTTGCTGTGGATTTGGAAGCATCCATGAAGGACAGGATGTCGCCGTAGACCATTCCGTCAGAGGTGGTGATCGTGTCAAGAGTGGTGGTGGTGTTTTGGGGCAAGCGGCATGCAGGGACTGCTTTCTTGTAGGTGTGGACTATTCGGCTAAGGGCGTCGGGTAGTTTGTTTTGAATGCCTGGTAGGTGTGTTATAGTGAAGTTGTATGATAGCAGTTTGTCGATCCAGCCTTGTAGGAGCACGTTTAGTTCGACTGAAGTAAAAAGGTAAGTGAGAGCTTTGTGATCCGTTTCCAGAATAAAGTGTTCTCCGAAGAGGTAAGGGTGAAATTTGTCAAGGGCGTAAATAATGCCGAGTAGTTCTTTATGTGTTACTGAGTAGTTCCGCTGGTGAATGGAGAAAGATTTTGCGGCAAATTGGATGTACTTCTTTGTTCCTTTCTCGTCGAGCTGGTATAGCATGGCACCAATACCAAAGTTGGAAGCGTCAGTGGCAACGTAGAATTTTCGCTTGAAGTCTGGCGTGGATAGGATTGGTGCGTTTGCTGCCGCTTCTGTGAGCGCTTTGAGGGAAGCTTCATGTTCGTCTGTCCAGATGGGTTCCAAGTTTGTTGCGTTGCGGATGGCTTCTAATGGTGCTGCTAAGGTGGAGTAGAGTGGAATGCTGTCGCGTAAGTAGTTCATGAAGCCGAGCATGTGTGTAACTGATGTATGATCTTTAGACTGTCGTGGTGTTTTCCATTTGTCGATGGCGAGGTACCGTTCTGGGTCGATCTGGATTCCTTCGGCGCTTTTAAGGAATCCTAGAAGTTTGACCTCTCGGTGGCCAAGGGAATTCTTTGATGGCTTGATGCGGAGTTTGGCGGCAGTTAGGGTTTTTAGGACGGAGATGACGTGTTCTGTGTGAGATTCCCATGAGGAGGAGTGGATGAAGAGGTCGTCAATGTATATCTGTGGTGAAGGATGGTAAGAGTGTGGTATTGTTTCGCTACCATGTCAAGATTATTTTACCTTGACGAATTTGTCTTTGATGAAAAGTTTTTCCATTAGCTCTTGGAACTGTACTGGTACATTTGTAAGTCCAAACGGCGGAGCGTTAAAAACGTAGCGTTGTCCATTCCAGCAGAAGGAGGTAAGATGGCGGTGTTCTGGGGCTAGTATGTACTGGTGGTAGGCGCCGTCGAGGTCCATTGTCGAGAACAGGTTGGAGTCTGTGACTTCTTCAAGGACGTCTCTGGCGCCGGGGTAGATTTGTTTGTAGTCTTTTGTGTTGTTGTTTACGGCTCGGATGTCTACGCATACGCGGTACTTGGTGAGTTCGCAGTTGACAATCCGTGGTGGACATATAAGTGGGCTGTTGTAGGAGCTGGTGCCTGGTGCAAGAGAAACTATTCCGTCGTTGAGCCACGCTGCTACTTGTTCAGTGACTATCGAGTGTTTTTTGAATGGGAGGCGGTACTGTTTGATGTATGTTGGTTCCGCTCCATCGATAAGGTCGATGGTTATGAGGTCGTCGGGGTGGTCGGATTTGGAGAGGGCGGCGTTGGCGTCGAGATGTGGTTGGATTGCTTTCAGGAAGCGTTCTCTGGCCAGTGAGTCATCTTCCTGGAGTGGTCCTGTTGGTATTGCGTTGGTATAATTTTTGTGAATAGTTGCTTTCATATCGTTTGGGAATTTGACGGCCTGTTCTGGCTTGGTTGTAAATTCCTCGGGCGCAATTGGGAGAGCGAACGTTTGGAGACCTGTGCTTCCGACTCCGAGGCTTGGCAGTATGTCTTGGCCAAGCGTGACGATTTCTTTTGGATTGTCTTTGAGCATAACTGCTGCTATAACGTTGATGCCTGTTTTTGTTTTGAATGTTGGTGTTTATCGGACGGATGCTGTTACTGGTTACCTTGGTATGTTGTGAACACAACTGGTTTCGAGACTTTGACGGATTCCCAAGTTGGTTTGCAGTCATGACCTTCGATTAGAATTTTCACGGAGTGGCTGACTTCAATCCCTGCCGCGGTAGCCCATTTGGCGTCAATTGACGTACACATGGCGCCTTGGTCGACTAGGCACCAGCGTTCGGTCCCGTTGACCAAGATGTTTGTCCGTAGTAGTTTTCCTGGGTCTAGCGTCATGTAGGCGGTAGTGGCTTGGAGAAGATCCCTTGCGCGGGCTTGAGTTGCAGCTTTGTAGTCGTCATAGTCTTTCTTGATGGTGGATGTTGGCAGGATGGGGGGTGGTTTGTTCAAGAAGTTTAGATTTGGGGAGAATTTTGGGGATTGCGACATTTTGCTGGAGGCTTGTTGGTTAAAAAGTTTTCCTTGTAAGTGTCTTCTTTGTCTTGTAGCCAAGCGTTGTGTGCTTGGGCAAATTTGTTAGTTTTGTACTTTCTTTTGGGAGTTTTTCTTGTAGTATTTATGTTGTTTTTGGGGGGCTTGTCAGGATTGTTCTGTTTTCGGTTTTTGTTTTGTAACTTTTTATTTTCAGCTTGCCGTTTGGAGTTTTTTTTTTTATATTTTATGATGGTTGTGTTGTTACGTCTGGATAAATGTTTATTGCGGTAACATAGTGACACTTCGGGGAGGGAAGAATAATAAGAGATCGACTGCGCGTCATGTGGTACATTCCAAAAAAAGAAAAGAAGGAAGAAAAACAATTAAGGTCAAAGACCCGCAGGATTCAATTTCAATCGTTGGCCCAAAATTTGAACTGGTCTTCCGCTTCAGTGTAGAAATCTTCATCCTGGATTTCGACAGACATGGTCTTCATGGAGACTGGGGCCGGACGAAGGTGAGGGTACTTGTGAAAACAGGCCTCTTCTGGGTGTTTGAATGATATGAATTTGTCGGGGTTGGCAGTTTTGAGAGCTTTGCAGTGGGCGCAGACCGGCAACCTTGGATTTGTTGGAACGGAGGTGCCGTTTTGTTCGCGGCATTCGGTGTCGCTGTGGCCAGGACCGTGGATTTTGCAGTTTTTGTTTGATGTTGCGTGGGCTGCTGCGGTGCCGGTTCTCGCTTCTGTTGGGATGTTGTAACGCTTCGGTTCAAAACGGCGGGCGGTTGTGGGTGCTACGACGTGCTGGGTTGCTCTGACTGGAAAGTAGAAGACATCCAGTTCTTCAGCTTCCATTTGCGCGTCGAGAATCGAAGTGATACCTCCAAGCTTGGGTCCAAGGCCGATTTTCAAGTCTGGGGTGAGTGTGTTGACGTATAGTTTGATTTTGTCTTTTGTTGACAGTGAAGTTTCGAAGTAGGCAATCAACCTATCGAATTTAGCATGGTGTACCGCTACTGGTTCTTTGGGCGACATCCGCATGTTTTGCAATTCTCGGTTAAGTGTCCCATTGAGGTCGTTGCCAAAGTGGGTGTCTAGGACTTTGGTTAAAAAACGACTAATATTTTTGCAGTCCGTGCTGGCGGTTGCTTCGGCGGATGCTCTCGAGAATTGCCTGTGGTTCACCGTTGTCTCTAGCCAAGCTGGGAGCTCTTGTGCAGTTGCTTGGTGGGTTCTGACCATGGTTTGGGTGTCTTCTGCCCAGATAAGGATTTCGTCTTTAGTGGCCGTAGTTGCAGGGAATTTCGGGAGTTTTGCGGGAGGGTCGCGGATTTTCTGCCGTGGGGGTGGCAGGGCTTGTGGAAGTGGTTGTTGTTGGTTTTCGGCGCGGGCTGTAGCAGCTGGGTAAGTTGCGTCGTAGCGTTCTTCGGCCTCGGCCGCTAATGCTTTTCTTCTTTGGTAGTCAGTCAAGCGGTATTCGAGGGCATCGGTCGCTCTCTGGATTTGTTCGTTGTCAGGGTTGTTGCTATTTGCGATTGCGTCGAGTTCATCTTGGGCTGTGATCCAGAGTGTAAACGCTTCGTCTGCTTGGAGTTTGCGTGTTGCAAGTTGTTCCCCTTGTAAGCGTTGTGCGTTGCGGCGGTTGTTTGCAGCGTTGATGGTGTTGCGGCGGAGTTGGATTTCGGCGGCGATTCGTTCTTGTTCAGCTTGGAGTTCTTCAACGGTTTCCATGTTTTGTGCTTGTTTTCTGTTCTGTTTTGATTTTTTGTCGGGCTTGAATATATAGGGAAAATTTGTGGGATGCTTGGTTTTTTTTTTTTTTTTTTTTTTAAAAAAAATTTTTGGGGTGGCACCCAGGAGGCTCGCGACCCAAGCAATGTCGAGACCCCAAGAAGGTTCCTTTTGGTGTGTCGTTATTGTACTATACTTTAATTAAGTGTGATTCTATGTTATTTGAGTTGTTTTAATCTATTGTATTTGAGTTTTGCGTTAAATTGGGGTGCCGATTAGCGACCGCCAACCCGCGATTGTTTGTTGTGCTTTAAGTTGGGGTGCTATTTAGCGACCGTCAACCCGCAGTGTGGTGTGTTGCGCGTTTAATTGGGGTGCCATTTAGCGACCGCCAATCCGCGGTTGTGTGTTGTGCTTAAAGTTGGGGTGCTGTTTAGCGACCGTCAACCTGCAGTGTGGTGTATTGTGCGTTAAATTGGGGTGCATTTAGTGACCGCCAACCCGCGATTGTGTGTTTGCGTTAAATTGGGGTGCGTTTAGCGACCGCCAACCCGCAGTGGTGTGTTGCTTTAAGTTGCAGTGCTAGTTAGCAACTGTCAACCCGCAGTTGTGGTTGGTGGGGTATTGTGTGACGTAAAGTACTCAAAGGAAAAAATGAGGTGTCTGTTATTGTATAGAGGAGGAGTGAGGGGAGCGAACGATGACGTCCTTTGGAACTTTGGGAATTTTATTATTCTTACACACAATAAATTGAATAAGTATAACAGACAGATAAATAGGGCAAATAATATAATGCGTAGAATAGAGAATAAACGGGGGATAAATAGGGGCTTAGATAGTGTTAGTAATAGAGGAGGTAATGAGGGATACGACAAAGTCGAAAAAATTCTAGATGGGAGACAAGCCCTTGACGTACATTGGCATACAGGCCTTCATCGAGGTAGATCAAACCACCGGTCCATCCAGCAGAAGCAAGAGCTTTTTCATAGAGACTCAGCATGGCTCTGTGGAAGAGCAAAAACTCGGCATTGGCTGAAAAGAAGGGTTAGTCACAAACTCTTGGCAAAAGCATGAACTGCACCATGGGCCCAGTGAGCGTTCTCGGAGTGAGTGCGAGTAATCGGCAGACATGATGGTTGGGTCTTTAAATTGTCCTGACTCGGGAGGAGAAGTGATGACTTTGACAGCAGAGATGTAAGCCGCTTTCTCGTCTTGACTCAGTTGAGACCACTCTCTTCTCAGTTTGGGTGTGGTGCAGGCAGCATTGACGGCACCAACGAGAGCAATCGCAGCAATTAAGAGGTATTTGAGTTGCATTTCTTAATTGGTTTTGGTCGGGTTTCGGGCAGTTTTCTAGATAATTGACAGAGCTGACCAATTTATATAGGATTCAAAGTTTTTAATCAAAAGTGATAGGAATGAACATTATCGTCGGCTTGGTTCCAGCCTCTCCTTTTTTACACTTTTTTTTGGGGAGAGGCTGGTCCTGACTTATCAGAAAAAAATTTATTGTGAACGACCCAGTCCCCTATCTCACGACCCAGCGGAGCAATTCATCCTAAACTTGCCGCAGACATGGGTGATCTCAATTGACTTGCGTAAGCAAAGTGACACAGCGATCGGAATGGCCAATCTTTACCGATCCGCCAGTTTCTCACTGTCACCCCACACAGATCCCGCCTCACACTCACATTAGCATGGTGCAAGTAGAAGACGGAATCTCTTACATTGTAACTGGAGTCAGGCATGTCACATTTAGCATTACCAGGCAGGATGAAATAGCCTTACCAGGCAGGATGAATTAAAACAGATTCAGTAATTAGACATATTTTTTTGTAGATAAGACAATGAAAGCTCTTACAATGTGACCTGATCCATGATAGTTGGGAGTGTCATCCCCACGCAGTGCCTCATAAGATGTGGTTTGAGCCAGCACCCTTCTGTTGCTCGAACCCAAATCGACAAACCCAAAATTGTAACCAAAGCCTCCATCAGATTGCTTTTCACTGTAGAAGAAGTAACACCTCCAAAGTATGTCCCATTGAAGAGGGCCGAACTTCTCCAATTCTGTCAGCACTGACTTAATCACATGACCAAAATGGGTTTGTTGGAGAGAGGCACACTTACATTTGTACAGAGTCATTGAGGTCGACCAAGCCACCAGTCCATCCAAAAGAAGTCAGAGTCCTTTCATAGACTAAGACTCGGCATTAGCTTCCAAAAAAAATCCCGAAAAAATCAGCCCTCACCCTAGTCCAATAGGCATTGTAAGCGTGAGTACGAGTAAAGTGACCGTCGGAAGACATGCTGGGGCTTTTGTATTGCCTAGACTATGGTCGAGCAGAGATGACCTTGACAGCTTGAACGTTAAGCTATTTGCTCACTCGGTTCCAGACCACGCTCTTAGGGCAGTTGATGTGGCGCACGCAGCATTGGCGGGCCCGATCAAAGCGAGATGGTGAGTAGAACGTGCATATCCTGGTGTGTCTATTTTTTCTTTGATCCTGTCTTGATGGCGTCAAAGCTGCGAATTTTTTAGAAAAGGGGTTTAATGGAACTCTTTGAGCAAAAATCAGTGATTAAAGAAAATGCGCATATTCCGATGATTTTTCAATTTATGTGGTGCGGCAAGACCCCATATCTGTATAAGGCCAAATTCTGAACGACTACAGATTCGTGGGAGTCACCATTTATTCATCACGGTTCTAGCGGCTGGGATCTGCATTAACACCACCACTCACACCCGCAGCCGCAGCCGCAGCCAACAACTCCTCTTTCAAAACGGCCAACCCTTGATATCTCTCCTGCAAACCCCTTTCCCTCGCCTCCAACTTTGCAACCCCTTCCTTCAAACTCTCGACCCGATCAACAATCGCCGTCTCCTCCAACCCCTTCATCACTCTAAAACTATTCAGCTTTACAGAATCATCCTCCAACTCCTTCACAGTCTCCGCCAAATCCCGCTTCAACTTGCTGCTTCGGTTCACATAACCTCCACATGTCACAGACAACTTCTTTTCCAACTTTTGCGCACGCGCGTGCTCTTTACGCATCGTGTCGCGGGCGAGTTCAAGTTGGCGGGTGTAGTTTCCAATGCGGTCTTGTGGAGTCGTGGAGGAAAGCTTTTCAAATCTGCCAGTGCTGGAATCTCCAGATGTGGTTGGTTCGAAAAACAGGTATTCGGATGACACTCGTTCATGCAGTTCTTGAAGATTGTGTTCCATGTGTTCGCGACACTTTGAAAGTTCTTCCAGGATCAAGGCGTTGGCGCGGGATAGCTCGTCTAGAGTTACTTGGAGGTCCAGAGGAGTAGGTGGGGCCAAGGATTTAGGAACTGGGGTTTGGCGGGGGATGGGGTTGTAAGCCATGTCCTGCAGAAGCATTCTTTCCATTTCTTGGCGAATCAAGTCAGTTGGATCGTCTTCCACAGCCTTGCGAACAGGCGAACCTGCCCGTCCCTTTCCTTTCTTGTTTGTAGGCGCAGCGACTGGTTCAAAGACTTCTGGATAGTACACCAATGGACGTGGAAGACTTCTCTGAACTGGGGTCGAACGTAGGAGGAGTCGCGTTTGCTCTTGAACACTTGCGTTTTTGAACGCACGAGCCTGAACATCTTCCATATCTTCCACTTTTGCAGCTGCCCTTCTTTCTCCTTCATCTTGATCCTTGTCTTCCTCATTTTCTTCATCCGTTGTCGTCTTTCTGGATTTTGGAACAACAATCTTGAAATCATTTGTAGGGGCAGGAAGGGATTTGAACAAGGAGGCCAATTGTTGACGAACAACTGATTGCTTTTGACGTGGAGTTTCATCGAATCCTCCCTCTGACCTCAAAGGAGTGTTGATTCCCATGTCGTCTCGAGGTGTCATGCCTCCACGACTACTGCTTCCCGCTAGCCAAATTCGGATCTGGGCGTAGAGCCGCCACCCATAGCACTTCCTCCGCGGGGCGTCAATTGAGCAGTAAGAGGGTTTGGAGTTTGAACCGTGCGAGGAGTTGACCCAGTTTGATAAGTGTATCCATCTTCTCCTTCCAATTCAACAGTCTCCCCCAACAGAGGGGTCTGCATTTGGGACAAAGCACGCAGGTTGCGCGCTTGGACTTTAAGGCTGTCCGTAACAGGGGTGGCAGGGGTTCTGAGAGGCGTTCTGCCGACTCCGACTCCTCCAGAGGGTGGCCCCATTACTGATGGCTTGTATTCCGTCAAGAGAGCGTTGGTAGCCGCCGAGTTATCGTCGTAGTCAATGACGGACTTTGCCTCATCTTCGCGCGCCTTAATTTTCACAAGTTCCTCAATTTCAGCATCACCCACTTGCGGGGCTGGGAGAACCAAAGAGCGGCGAGCACTCGTTTGATAGTTTGTAGCATCTTCCGCCGCATCACGCAGCGCTTTCGCTGGCACAAAGTCACCCTTTTCTTTGGCCACCTTTTGCTTTTTCGCGTCCTTTTTGCGCTCGTCTTCTTCCACTTCCGAGCGCCGTTTTCCATCCAGCTTCGACAGCAACGCGCCAATGCCCTTGTCCTTCTCCTTCGCCTCACGCCCCTTCTCTTCCGACACGTCGAAAAAGCCGACTGGGGCGCGTTTCTGGAACGGAATGTCCGCGTTGTAGTCCATGCCGCGCTTCTTCTTTGGCTTCATGTTCGTCTCGATGCCAGGCGGCCTTCAGCTCGCGCCGCTTCTGCAGACTCGCGAGCCGCCGCGCCTCCTCGAGCTGCTTCTCGCGCGCCTTGCGCTTCGCCTTCTTGCCCTGCGTGTTCGCCAGACGCGCTCTTGCCTCGCTCAGCATTTCCTTCTCGTCCTCGTCCATGTCGACGGGGTCCGGGCGCGCCGGCTTCGACTCCGGCTCCGGATCAATCTCGCCGGGCCGCAGCCGCCGCACGTCGTCCGCGTTCGGCCCGGCGTCGCCGTCGTCGTCCTTCGCCTCGGCTTCCTCGAGCAGAAACTGGTAGCGCTCGAGGCACTGCGACGGCGTGCGCCCGACAATCGGCGCGATCGTGCGCCACTATTTGTCAGTATTTGTCAGCATGTCTGTTTCTTCGTTCGTTCTTTGTTTCTTGACTAAAGTAATACCTGCGTCGGCATCAGCTTCGCCAGATGCAGCAAGCTTCTCAGTCCTCGTCCTTGGCCCACTCAGTCTTCTTGATGCTGGGGTCGAGCCATTCAAACCTGAGAGAGCATTGATAAGTTAGTCGTCATTCAAACTACGCATTGAAACCAGGGACCACTAACCATCTGGCTTTGCACTGCTTCGGCGTCTTTCGAGTCAGCAGAGATGAAATACGAGCCCATTGGTTCTTGCCATATCTGTCAAACAAAGTTGTTTAGGCTGTTGTACTGAGTTTGCTTCGGCGATAACAACTTACTTCATGACAGCGGCCTTCAGGATTTCATCTTCAGTGTTTTTCCACACACCTCCTTTGACCAGAATTCTCATTGTGTGGTCGTGTGATGGTCGGGTGTTGTGAAGATAGTTTGTTTTTTGAGATGTTTAATTATTTTAAAACTGATTAACTTTGATTAATCTTATTTTATTTATTGACGGTATTCATTCGTCGTCGTCGTAATTAAATTTAATAGAGTAACTTTGCTGGTCAATCAATCCTCCTCGATAGCTTCCACGCTTCTTCTTGTTCTGTGAAAGGGAAGTTAGTGGTGCACTTAGAATAAATTGGTAAAACAAACCTTTTCAGCAGTGAATCCTTTACCCCTTGTAACAATCAAGTCCTGATGGGCTTTCATTCCGTAAGATGAGATTGCTCCTCCTTTTGCTTCGAATCGATTGTCTTTCAATCGCTCGTCTGCAAACTCCACCTTTTCAGCCTTAACACGTTGGAATCTCTCCTAGAAAAGTATATAAAACAGCCGTAAGATTAAAAAAGGTATAAATATCTATGCCGTATATCATACCGGGGTTTGCTTTTCGGCCGGCGTTGTCTTCTTTGGAACACTCTTGACTTCAGACACCTTCGTCTTTTTCACAACAGCCACAGGTTCTTCATCAGAATCAGATTCAGCCTTTCGTTTTTTGGAAATTGGCTTTTCATCTTCGGATTCGTCTTCAGAGCTGCTGCTTTCTTCCTCATCACTGGATTCCTTCTTTGATACAACCTTCTTGACTGGTTTTTCGTCTTCAGAGTCATCTTCATCAGAACTGCTCTCATCATCTGATTCCTCCTTTTTGACAGGCTTCTCATCTTCAGACTCGTCAGACTCTTCATCCGAACTGCTTTCATCATCGCTAGATTCCGCCTTCTTTGTCACAACGGCTTTCTTGGCAACCGGCTTTTCATCATCTGATGAATCGGAGCTTTCATCATCGCTGGAGTCCGCTTTCTTCTTCACGACAGGCTTTTTAGGCTCTTCATCAGAACTACTTTCATCATCCGAGTCTTCATCAGAGCTGCTTTCATCGTCATCACTTGATTCGGCCTTGGCTACAATCTTCTTGGCAACAGGTTTCTCATCGTCATCAGATTCATCGGAACTGCTATCTTCGTCGGATTCCTCCTCCTTCTTCTTCGTAGATTTCTTGACTACAGGTTTTTCATCGTCTGATTCTTCATCCGAGCTGCTGCTGTCATCGTCACTGGACTCTTGTGCTGCAACTTTCTTTGAAACCTTGGATGTTCAAAAAGATTAGTTCAATCCTTCTTCCCAACGAAACCCCATTTTTGCAAAGTATACCGTTTCCGGCTCATCGTCGCTACTATCAGAATCGGAGTCGTCTTGGTTGCTAAGATTTTGAGGGGGGAAAGCTCGCTCAGCCCTCAAATACTCCATGATCCTTTAAAATACCTTTTCAAGTATGCAGTGTAGACTTCGGAAAGAGTTGGGTCGGAACTGGTTGCAGTCTTTTTTATGGCAAATTCAGCAATCACTTTGATGGCATGTAATACCATCGTCAAAGAGAACGCACCACTTTGATCCCTGCTTCTTTCTTGAACTTTTCAGCCGCAGACAACGCTCCGACTTTGATCAGAAACGTATAGACAATTGGCAAGAGCTTCTTTTCCTGGGCCGTTAATGTCATTGCGAAATTTGTGGTTGAAAAAAAAAAAAAAAAAGAAAGAAAGAGACAAATAAAAAAAAGGAATAATCTCTATTGTAAAAAAGGTAGAAAAAAAGTAACCGCAAGTTTCCCAAAAACAAGCATGAAAAAAAGAGCTCTCTTTCTTATCTTTTATTCCGAAAAAAAAATCATTTCACTTAAAACAACAACGCGTATCCAAATCCAATAACCGCAGTTCCAGCAAGGACAGCATATCCAGTACTGTAAACACCCTTCAGACTCAGTCCGTAAGAAGATGCCGTGTCCCAGAGTAGGTGACGGAATCCGTTCAACGTGTGGAATGCAAGTGGGAGAGAAATCGCACTCTTGGCAATGAATTTAACGATCCATGGGAATGATGCAGCGTAGGCGGCGGCTGCTGCACTGGTGAAAGGGCAAACAAGGTACCAAATAGCACCTCCGTACAAAGCTGAGGGTTTTTTGTGAAGGGATTTAGATTCTGATTGTTCGAGGTCCCCCAACAAATAAACTCCCGTTCGGTATATTCTGCAAGTTTCTCTATCCGCTCTAATCGCGTCAATATGATCCGGTTGAGCAGGATATCAGTGCTTCCTATTTTCGATCGATTCCAGCACCAAATCTAGAACCATTTGCTCTCTCCCAGCCCTTCCAGGATGGATACCCCGCCGCCAAAAAATAAATACTAACCAACACCAACAGCGCCTCCAGTAATACGATGGAACATACTCAAGTACCAAGTCAATTGTGGTTGGTAAATGAACAAGTGTGGAGATGTTGGACGCTTGAAGGCCTTGCTACGCTTGAAGGCATCGATTTCAAGTGTTGGGAGAGATGTTCCGACAATGTTTGAGGTGTCCTTTGAAGTGCTCAATCTAGGCAGGTTGGTGGTTTTTTTTTTTTTTGGCAGGAGTTCTATTAAGGATAGCCACTGGAGGTAGGGAGAACAGAGATGTCTACCTGGCCCTTTGAATAACGACAGAAGAGGCTACGCGCTGAGAAGCAGCAAAGACAGAGGAAGCAGTGATGAGTCCTTTGTTGGGCCAAAGTTAAGTAGGGGAAAAAAGTGAAGATCGAGTTAGATAGTTGCAACAAGAGTCGTCGGCCACAGATCGCCTCATCGAGAGCAGTTATTAAGTAGATCGGTAATTTACCTGCTGTCGATGGCGTAAAGGTGCGTCGCAAGGCCAAACCAAACATTTCTAAAAGCAAACAAAAAAAGGATAGAGGAATAACGTATAGAAGAATTTGAAAACATATCTATTATCACACTCATAAACTACCAATCAAAAGAACATCACAAAAAGAGTGCAAATAATCCATTTAAGTGTTCACTTGGCCGTATTCCAAACTCCTACAGATTCTGCATCGACATGAACATCGATTGCTGCTTCTGTAAGTTCAGGTTCATCCTCTTCATCCACAAGCTTCTGCTGACGTTCTTCGTTGCGTTGCTGTCGCCGGACGAAGAGAGATCTCATGCAAAGTGCCCAAGCCATTGGTGGTAGCAAAACGCTGTGCCAAATTCTGCCTGCGTTTGCGAACAAGCAAAACACCAAGACAAAGACAGATAAGGATTCCCAAAATTGGGAAAATAATCATGGAAACGATAGCGCCTATTGAAATGGTCCTCCCGTTCCCGGAAGGCGCGTCGATTGGGATAGGATTCGGCGGGATACCTGTCCAATGCTTCCACATTCCCAATAGATACGAAGCAAGTCTTTCCGTTGTCTCGGCTTTGCATACCGTACCATGTCAAAGAGATTCCAGAGGCCGTGACGGGTTCAAGAAATGTGAACGCGTACCAGTCACTGGCATCAGCTATGGGCACAGCAATCGGAGCAGTGTTCATAGGGAGTTGAGAATACATTATGAGCTGAACACCCCAAGGATTCGCTATCATAATCAACGTCAGATTTGTTTCGAAATAAGACACGAGATTCCTCACCTGCCATGCTTCCATATCTGAAACGAACTTCCGAAATTAATTGTGTTCCATAGTTTGCCGACCAGTCGATAGTCAAGGTTTCATTGTGTCTGCCGACGGGTGATATATCGCTTGTCTCGGATGTTCTCCAGTCCGAATCGCATTCACCAGGATTCGATATCCATTGACCGACGTCTACAATACTGGTAAATTAGAAAAATCAAAACGAATATACTTTTAAATTTTCGAATGCATGTTAAAAATGGTCTTTGGTGGCACCTGTTTGGAATGTTGTTGACAACTTGATGAGGCCCACATGCGTATAGAGAGCAAGGCCCTGAGTTATAGGTCGATGAAGCTGTAACATGAGCGCCATTGGCCAGGTTGTAAGATTGAGCTAAAGTAGAGAGTGGGATTGTTAGTTTCAAGAATTGACAGGATGATTTACTGAAATAGGTAATTCACCAAGCGCGATGCGTGCTAGAAGGCAAAGGGCTGACACTCTGATATGAAACATGATTTCTAAAGGGGTTTATCTATTGTATCTAGTCTTGGTGATGCGTAGGGCGGCGGTTGTTTGTTTGCTGAGGTCAATTCTCTATTATTTTTTTTCGTGAAGTTCATTCTCCGCCTTGACTTTGCTTGACTTTGACAGCAACCCCTCATCGGAAATTGAAATATTTCGCATAAATAAAAGATAATAAATGCCTCTGTATTATTCCTTGTTGTAGCAATATTGTAAATCTGTATGAACACGAATCAATCAGACACAGCCCAGCATCACTGCAAATATCTCCCACACAAAAGAAGCAGCGATCATTATTGACTGGGTCTCGGCAGGAGCAGCAATCTTAGAACTTTTGTTTCTCAGTGTCTACATTATTTACTTTGAACTCATACTATGGGAAAGACCGATAACCACCAAAACCTTTGCAACACCGCTTAATATGATTCTCTTAATGGCAACAGCGAGTCTTTTTGGAGCATATGTGTCCTCCGCAATAATCGATTCAATGGAAATCGGTACAAATCTTCTTCCAGCGGAATTATTCGAGTCCATCACTGAAATATTGTACATACTGTTCAGTTATAAACGGTCCGAATATATTCTCGTTAAACTGTACAAAAACAACTTCAAGTCCATCAAAGCGTTCATTTTTATCAGCTTGATCGTAGTCATGCTTGTACCCATTCCAGGAGCTGTCGCACTTATTTATCCTCAAGCAATTGGAACGCGAGCACTTAGTTTAGCAAGTAAAAGCACTGTTATTGCTTCAGGAGCTGTGATTCTTTTGTTCGATACTTTTTTTTGCGTATCCTTCATCCGATATTTGCGAATAACGAGCTTGGAGGAAGAAGGAGACCCGAGGTTCAGAATCATTGGCAAGTATGGAGTGATGGCTTGCATTTTCGGCTACGCTGCTTTTGCTGTATATCTTTCAAGCATTTACGCGACTCCAAAGATTCTGTCGAGGATGATCGAGGACTGCGCAAGAGCTATTTTTCTCTTCGTGTTGGGGACTCTTATCGCCATGAAAGTCGCTTTGAATAACCGCGCAATGAAGGATAACTTATCTCGAACAAGCGCCACTAAAAAATAATGGAAGAAACTAGTGGTGAAGACGAGCACACTAAAGGAGTTGTTACAACTGTTCCATTGGGCCAACGCATCAGTTCAAAACCACGAACAGGCTCTCTTGGCTCAGTTCGACTAAGTACAGTGTGCTCTCAGTCCCAAACTAGCTCGTTCGTTAGTCATCCAACGAATCGAGACCTGATGAGAGCTTCTTCCGTGGAGATGAGCCACAGAAAGCCAAAACCGTCGAAAGCAGCGTCAAAGAAAAGCGTGAAACTCAACAAGCAGGCTGGGTCTTCAGTGAGGTCTTCAACACGATCCGTTCAGTTCGACGATATTGTGGTGGATATTCCTGATCGCAGGAAAAGTGAAGCTGCAAGCATTGTTGCTTGCCGACAATTTGAGGGGCGACCACTGTTCTGTGAATATCGAACAAGGCAGTATCTAGCCAAAACAAATAAAAGTAAAGTCCCGATGTGAAAATTTCCTTACTTTAATTGGATGCGACCATTGCGACGGCCTGGGATTTTATTCCTGATTGCCTTTCCGCTTGTTGAAGCTTTTGCCATCTGGAAAAAAAAAGTTGAAAGAAACGTATCTCTCCACCCAGTCACTTGGCGCGGTTCCTGATTATGATTGACATTGTCTCAGAACAAAATCTTGTTGTTGCCACCAGAGTCTCCATTTTAATGTCAGCTACTGCGCTTGTTTTAATGGATTCTTTTTTCTGTATTTCTTACTATTGGTATCTGAAGGTAACGAATCTCAGTCACGAAGGAGACGTGAGATTTAGAATCATTGCGAAATATGGATTGATGTCGTCGATTTGGGGATATGTGTGTCTTTGATTGTTCATGGAACTGGATTCATTGGCCAATCAATCTGTAATCAGCGGTTCGCACAATGTCTTTCGCCGGGAGTATTTTTGAACAAGATTCTTGTTCGAATACAGCCGACGAAAACAGTGTCTCAGCTCAGAAGAAAGCTGTGATGCATACTCAATTACCTCCGCTCTGCGCCAATAAAAAGGCCGCAGCTGTGTTATTACATTGCAGATTAAGGCTTCAAAATATAGAATCGATTATAGTTCTAAATAAACGTGCAGCGTGACAGTGCGATTCGGATGGCAAATCGCACGCTTTCAACTGCAAGATAGAAGATTGTTGAAAATGAAAGTGCAACGGGTTTCTGAACTTACAGACTTTGATGCCACGCTGACATCCGTCTTGTCTTCGAGTTCTGGGAGAGTCTTTGTGGTTGTATTTGCCTCTGAAGACCCAGCTTCTGGTCAGTCCTGGTAAGGACTTTTCTCAACACTGTTAGTTCAGTTGTACTCAACAATCAACCACAGGTGTCCCGACTGCGTCATCAGGTTTCTATCCGTGTTAAATTATGCATGTGACGCTTATCTTCTTGTATAGTGATCCTCTGATTCGCAAAGCAATCTTGAAAGTACCTGACTCCACCCTTATTGAAGCTCCTGCTGGCGACCGACCAACATGGAGGAACCCAGATCACCCGTACCGCAAGCACGAACAATTGAAGTCCTACGAACGTGCCCACCCTCTACGAATTTGGGAAGGATGGGAAAGTCATCAAGACATTGGTTGAACGTGCCATTACAGAAGAAAGCTTGTCTCAATTCATACTGTGATTTGATTCATGTATTACTTATAATAAAACAAAGCGTTCTTATTGAACCACCGAATAATAATTAATGCGTTGAACCGACAATAAAGTACCCATGTTGCATAAGGACACTGCGAGTCACCCCAAAGACCGTGTACTTTGCAATCCAGTCTTGCGCTATTCCACAGACTGGTTCAGTAGTGGTGCTGTTCACGTGCTCCACAACAGTTTCGAATGACGCACCAGCCAATCCGTTGGTCCCATCCTTTGAAACCATCACTGGCACCCCCAACACCTGCGCTCGCCTCTCTAATACTTCTATACTCTGTCCCAACTCAAATGTTTGAATTCCATCAACAGAATCAAAAACTAATCGATCGATCGGTGTTTTGGACAAGTTGATGGAATTCAAAAATCGACCCAAGGACGCCATACTAGAACTTGACACTCCAATCTTGTCAATCCCAAAATCTGATCTCGCAATTTGGTATACGGAAGAAATGAAATCCTTTTCAATTGACAGGTCGGAGGTTGGGTTCAGCTCAGGGGATGGTAAAACAGGTTTCTGGAGCAGTCTCCGCGACTTGCGGCGAGGTTCAGAGGTGCTTTCATTCACTATGGTATCAGCTGGTGATGCAGGAGTTATAACAGCTTCGTCAGAGTTGCCGCCATCAAAAGAAGCTGGCAGTTGAATCACGAGGGAGTCAATTTGAGTTGTATTGAGCAAAGCTTGGCAGCTTTTACAGATTCACGAATGGCATCAGAGATGGATCCTGCTTGTTTCTCGGGGAACGAATAGTTTCACTGGAATTTGTTGATTTAGCAACAAATCGGTATTTCAAATCAAGCACC